>PVIY010001503.1:0-149213 GCA_004026745.1 Myrmecophaga tridactyla
CTGTCTGAGTTCTTGCCGTCAATTATTTTGGATATATACCTAGAAGTGGGATTTCCATATCATATGGTAGTTCTATATTTAACTTCTTGAGGAATGACCAAACTGTTTTCCACAGCAGCTTCTTACATTTCCACTGATATTTTATATCTCCCACCAACATTGTACTAAGGTTTCTATTTCTCCACATCCTTGTCAACTCTTGTAATTTTCCATTAATTTATCTCTCTTTTCATGGCCTAGGCTAGGTGCATTTTTATAAAAACATGTCGAAGCTCAAGTTTACGCCATAATAAAGGCTGCATTCTGAATAATTTCACTTATATGACATTCTGAATAATGCAACATTATAGGAACAGAGAACAGATCAGTGATTGCCAGTAGTTAGGAATAGGGGAGGGTATGGCTACAAAAAGTCAACAGGAGGGGTGTTGGAGTTGGCCTGCTTTCTGTTTTCCATGTGGGTTGCAAGAATCTATATGATTGTTAAAACTCATAGAATTGAACACCAAAAAAAAATGTACACCACTCTGTGTAATTTTTTAATGACAGTCTCTATATACAAGATACTGATGATGCTTTGCTAAAATTTAAGCTGTAAGGCCACATGCTAGTAAATTTGAAAGAGAGTAGAAGCTTAATGGTCCCTGGGCTCCTTATGATGTTTGCACTGAGCATCTTTAAGCAACCAGGGAGGGCTCCTCTGGGTCCAGATATTTACATTTGTCTAGTCATGCACTATTTGGCAGTGAAAAGTTCTGGGTATGTGTTTGCTCTAAGGCGTCATTTATTAAACCAGCCCAGCCCATCACCTCCACATTTGTGCTTTCGGGCTAACAAACAAGAGAGGTGCACAAAAGTCACACCAAGGGGCTTTTGTTTTCACAATAGGCCTTATGTCCACAATAGCTACAGAAGACCAGATCTGCTTTGCATTTATACGGCTTATTTATTTGTAAATTACATAATTTACTGTTCTTTTACAGAAGGATATTTCTTAGAGTAGTATTCAGTCCTTTGTTTATAGGTTTAAGGAATATGTTTCCTTCTCCTTTGATTCTCCCTGCCTCTCCTTGCATTTTTGTCTCTTCCAATTCCCAAATCATATAATCCATCATTCATTTTAAGGTAAACTCCATTTCAGACATTTTAAAGTTATAGTATTAATTACTTTGAGAATACCTTCTCTTTACAATGTATCTTACACTTTATCAAGCATTTTTATTTTTTGGTATCTTTTAATTTTCAGTTTAATGGAGTTAGTGGACAAGCAGGTAGTATCATTTCAATTAAAAAAAAAGAGATTCAAACTGGTTCAGTAACTTTCTCAAGGTCACACAACCAATCAGATGCAAAGCAAGGATTAAATTCCAGTTAAGCCGAAGGAATCATAGTTCTCACCTCCTTTATGAAAAATGAATTCTCACTCCATTTTATGTGACTTTGAAACCTATCAGCATATAATCATGTTCTTCTTTACCTTGTCCTTTGAAAGATTGATGAGTACTAAGTTATATAGACATTTGACTCAAATATCGTATGAAATTCCATGTGCACTTCAATTCACAATATCATGCTTGCATTTTTATTTCCCCCATCAAGTAACACTCTCATTGCTGCAGCTCTTTGCAATATCCCAGACACCTGTATCTCACCTATTCTCTAGGCTGCCCCATGAGTCTTTCACTAATTGGATAATTTGAAGCCTAAATAATGTACCAACTGTCATTCAGTCCAATATTCATCTGTTTTAGACATATGTCTTTTACATTTGTGCTGGTTTGAAATGATGTATGTCCCTTAGAAAAGCCATGTTTTAATCAAAATCCCATTTCATAAAGGTAGAATAATCCCTATTCAATACTGTATGTTTGAAACTAATCAGATCATCTCCCCTTGTTAAGCTGGATTAGGTGATGACATGTCTCCACTCATTTGGGTGGGTCTTGATCGGTTTATTGGAGTCCTATAAAAGAGGAAACGTTTTGGAGAATGAAGGAGACTCAGAGAGAGCAGAGAATGCTGCAGCACCACGAAGCAGAGAGTCTGTCAGCCAGCGACCTTTGGAGATAAAGAAGGATAAGACCTCCCGGGGAACTTCATGAAATTGGAAGACAGGAGAGAAAGCTAGCAGATGATGCTGTGTTCGCTATTTGCCCTTCCAGCTGAGAGAGAAGCACTGACTGTGTTCGCCAAGCGCCTTCTCACTTGAGAGAGAAACCCTGAACTTCATCGGCCTTCTTGAACCAAGGTATCTTTCCCTGGATGCCTTTGATTGGACATTTCTATAGACTTGTTTTAATTGGGACATTTTTTCGGCCTTAGAACTGTAAACTAGCAACTCATTAAATTCCCCCTTTTAAAAGCCGTTCCATTTCTGGTATATTGCATTCCAGCAGCTAGCAAACCAGAGCAACATTCTTTGAAGTACCTGCTTGGTATGCTCGAAACTAACAAAGTTCTCATTGAAGCGGTTTTGCCAATAATGGGAGAGGGGTGTTTTTTGAGGAGGGCAGTTCAACAAACCTTTTCAGGGATCCAGATACTGGGTTAGGGCCTTTGGCCTCCCATTGGTCTTTCTGCAGCCACAGCAGGTACTGACATGCGTACTGTCTTCTAGAAGGCATTATACCCTTGCCATGCTCCAACTCAACCACAACTATCTACTTGCCAGATCCCTATCACAATGAACACTTTAGCTTTGGTTTAGTCATTTGGCTTTCTGCCTGGATTTCTTTCTCCCCCTTTGTCCTGGGGACTTGCCAGACATCCTCATCCACTTTTATGGGGGCTTTACGGCTAGAAACTACTACACTAGGTGTGAGAAATAATAAAGGATGGTGGAGCACCCAGACATACCCAACAGAAATTACTCTCATGGCCTTATGACTGCTTGCCATCCCTCTGAATCCCTTCTCTTTAAGTTGTGTTTGCTTCCATGACAGTTATTGTTGGCTCCTGGTTTTGTGACAAATCAAGCCCTTTCAAACTCTGTCTGCTGGGAGCTATTCATGTAGCCACATTCTCCAGGTGCCAAGTATAACCCTTCAAAGTTTCACTCTAATGTTGCTACCTTCATAGAAGCTTTCACCTGCACCTGCCCTCCTCCTCCATGGGGGCAAAATCAGTTGTTCTCCTTTTTTTTTTTTTTCAGATGGGCAGGCACCAGGAAGTGAAGCCAGGTCTCCAGCACGGCAGGCAAGAACTCTGCCACTGAGCTACCGTTGCCCGCCTCAAAATCACCTGAGCTCTCATGACCATTTGTACATCATCTCCTACAACCCTTTTCCCATTATTCCACTGTTCTTTAAATCTTGCAGTCCCTACTGAATGGTCAGATTCCAAGTTCAGTGGCTGTGTTATATTTATCCACGTTCTCATTAGATATCCAGTGTAATACCTGGTGCTTAGTAAATTCTCAGTAAATGTTCCTTGCTTGAGTAAGTAGGTGTTATTTTACCCCTTCTTTAGGGAATATTATACATATTAATTGTTCTAGTTTGCTAGCTGCTGGAATGCAATATACCAGAAACGGAATGGCCTTTAAAAGGGGAAATTTAATGAGTTGCTAGTTTACAGTTCTAAGGCTGAGAAAATGTCCCAATTACAACAAGTCTATAGAAATGTCCAATCAAAGGCATCCGGGGAAAGATATCTTGGTTCAAGAAGGCCGATGAAGTTCAGGGTTTCTCTCTCATCTGGAAAGGCACATGGTGAACACAGTCAGGGCTTCTCTCTCAGCTGGAAGGGCACATGGTGAACACAGCATCAGCTGCTAGCTTTCTCTCCTGGCTTCCTATTTCATAAAACTCCCCGGGAGGCATTTTCCTTCATCTCCAAAGGTCACTGGCTGGTGGACTCTCTGCTTTGTGGTGCTGCAGCATTCTCTGCTCTCTCTGAATCTCTCATTCTCCAAAATATTTCCTCTTTTATAGGACTCCAATAAACCAATCAAGACCCACCCAAATGGGTGGAGACATGTCATACCTTAATCCAGTTTAACAACCACTCTTGACTAAATCACATCATCCAGGGAGATGATCTCATTACAGTTTCAAACATACAGCATTGAATAGAGATTATTCTACCTTTATGAAATGGGATATATATTAAAACATGGCTTTTCTTAGGGGGCATACTTCCTTTCAAACCAGCACATTAATGTAATGAAAAAAAATTACTCCAAAAAACTAAAAACACTGACTCAAAAAAGTGAGTGAATGAAACATTTTGTTTCAGAAAACTCCTATTCAGAATTCATTCCTAAGCCTTGGTCAGATATTTGAGCCATCCTATTCTGCACAGTGTTTTTCTCCCCTGGGATACTCTATACCAAAGGATAATAGTTCCTGTTCTGTCATTAATAAATGACATCTGTCATCTGAGTTTGTCTCAACAGGTTTTGCAGTTAGTGTGGTATATTTGTGTGTGTGCCTGTGACAATTTTGTAAAAGTCCCTTATTGGATCAAGACACATATCTCTAGAATTTCTATGGTTATCAGCAATTTTGAAATATATAAGAAAAGAGAGCTTTCTCCTTTGTCTTTTCTCTACCTTTACCTGTGGACGTCTGATTGTATCACAGGAGGTTCTATGAGTTCTCTCTCCTGAACTTAGATGCTCTTAGTTTTATTTTAATAATAAAACCACTGTTAGACAGTGAAACATTTTGTATACAGGTGATATTCAATTATAGGAAAGCTATCTCTCCACCTTGAAACAAGCCCCTCTCTTTTAAAAGCTCATTCTACAGATTTGTGTTAAGGTATTTCATCTTAAATTTGATCTAACCCAATTCAAATAATGGGGAATGTAGTGAAATTATGGGAAAAGAACACATAAAACATGGTTAGGTGTTCGGATTTATTTTTGTTCAGATATTCAATTTGGCTTCAAAGAATTGAATTCATTTGCCATGTTCTCTTTGGGAAGCATTGTGAGAAGTATAATTTAGAACCGCTCTCTCCTTTGCATGGCCTATGCAAGACATGAAAGGGGCTCACAATGCATGTGTCTGCTGTAATGTGTCTGCTGTAATGAAAGCTCTATTCTATCTGTCTGCCTCTGCATGAATCGATCCTTCAGACAGAAAGTTAAAAACTATAATGAGTCAAAATTCTCCCAGGGCCTAAATTACTCCTTAGGAGTAAATTACGCATCTTTGGATGCTTAACTCTTTCAGACCCTATGAGACATTAAAAACAGTTGCTGATGGTTGAAGAACCCTGAATGTACTGTCAAAGTTGTCTAATTAGCTCGGCACAGATAAGCTCAGAATCTCCTCAGACTGATGTTCTTCCCTTATTAAAATGCCTAATTCAGATGCTAACAACAAAATCAAAATTTTTGTCAGGTTTCTCCACTTCATTACTCTCCAGATAGAGGTATCAGCAGCGACTTGCTAAATAGCAGACAACCACACTCCAAAATCAAACCAAAAAGCCCCCACCAAAGCCTGGATATTGACCTACCTTTCTGAGGGAATAAACTGATTTTGTTGCAGAAAAAAGATAGACTAGCATCGTCAGAAAGGACACATGGTGTCCCAGATAGGTTGATATTTTTTTTCATTGCCCATAAGAACATAATCAAGGTATTGAATAGAATGAAACAATAAGACAATTCCATCGTAAGTGGAATTTTTCTGATAAACAGCACTAGCCTTCATTAAAGAATTTCTAATTAAACTACTCCCACCACCCCATTTCTAAAATTAAGTAATGCAAAAATGACTTTACAAAGCAGCATTAAAAAAATAGTATCCTAACTCACCAGGGTTTGTAATCCCCCTAAAGAAATTCTAATTTATATTTTCTATGTTACATTTACCTTCATCAGGACAAAAAATAAAGGTGGGAAGTGGCCGAAATTTGGTCACCATGGGATGAGTGTGGAATGGAGTGGACTGAAGGGTTGCAGAGAGGAGGAACCAGGAAGAAAGGGGATTGCTAAGAGTAGGGAATCAAGTTATTCCTTCTCTAAGAAATTGAATACAATTTTGAATCCAGGATAAGTGCAGGGTACCAGAAATGCAATAGATGCTTATCAAGTTCTATATCATGCATCTGAGGAAATTGATTTTCAGATTTCTGAGTACACAGCTATCTGATCTTATATAATGTCACCTTCCTGTGAACTAATGACCAAGATAAATGTCCTGGGCTCTAGCTGTTTTGATCTAGCCATTTCCTTGTTTTTGTTCAGAAGCAGTAATAGCATTGGGGGGTTCAATGCAAGAAAGATGCTGTGTAGGGATGAGTGTCATTGATTTATGCTCTCTGACAGACTTCAAGGGAGTAAATCACTGGGTCCTTTTCACCCTTTTAGAGAATTTGTTCAGTTTCTTTAAACTCTTCCCCAGTGAATCCAGAATGTGTGTGTGTGTGTGTTTGTGTGTGTGTAAAACCATCTAATCTGTACTGGATTGCTGTGATGTCTGCAAGATGGGATGACTCCAGAGAGCTGTTGACATGACTCAAATCTCCCTTTGCCTAAATTGGGCCTTTGTATTAGCTAGGCTTCTCTAGAGAAACAGAATCAGCAGGAGATATTTGTAAATATAAAATTTATAAAAGTGTCTCACATAACCATGCAGATGCAGAGTCCAAGGTCTGTAGGGCAGGCTGCAAGCTGGCAGCTCCAATAAAGGTCCTCAACAAACTCTCAGGAGAGGGTGGCTGAAATCAGAAGAGTGATTGTTTCTTCTGAATCCTCCTTAAAAGCCTTCTGGTGATTACATTAAGTACCACTCATTGCAGAAGACTCTCCCCTTAGCTGATTGCAAATGGAATCAGCTGTGGATGCTGCCAACATGGTCATGATTTAAGTCCATGAAATGTCCTCGTAGCAACAGACAGGCCAGCACCTGCCCAACCAGACAAATGGGCACCACCACCTGGCCAAATTGACACATGAACCTGACCATGACAGGACCTTTGCCTAAACTGGGCCCAATTGTGGCAGAGTTTCCAGAGGCCTTGGCAAATTTTTTATTTTTTGTCAACATGCATAGCCAAGAGTTCAATCCATCCTTGGGAGGCAAAGGATGCAGCCTTGTCATCTGTTTACATTTAATATCTTAATAGGACACAAAAAGGCAAGAAATCATCCCAATGGAATACTTTCCCTTCTGTGATTTCTTTCTTTCAATAATGCTGTGAAGAATCAAAATAGAGTCTTCTTTTCATACTCTTGTCTAGCACAGTTCTAGTGTTAGACATGGAATAAATGCTGCAAGTTCATTTCTAAGAAATAGTTATTGTATCTACCATGCACACATTTTGCTAAATGCTAACTCTGCTTGTTCTCTGTTAATAGTTTCCCACTGTACACTCACCAGTCAGATTTGGAAATACAAGAGTTTCCCTGGCAGCATCAGTCCATCAATATAATTTTAAATCACCATTTAGCCATTATCACTTTTACATTTTCCTCAGGAGAATAATGATTTAACTTCCCCAAAGTTCCAATACGAATATTATAGAAGTCTGGTTAATGAAACTTAGAGCATTAAATGAAACTTTTTCTTTCCTGAAATAACCATTGAGAAACTCCAGATGCATCTTTCTGAAAGAAAATGCATGCTGTCTCTCTTCATAACATTCAGAGAAAAAAATTTTATGAATTAATGTAGTGATAAATATTACAGATATAGCCTCTAGATATATAGTAACATGATGGTACTAATTAAGATGCAACGAGATTTTCAAACACAAAATTGTTCTTTTATATTAAGAGCCAGAATTAGAATATTTGTGTTAAAGATTACATTAACTGCAGCACCACCCCTTTTCCATTGTGTATTTTTGGTAAAAGCTGGCTAAATTTACTTTTTTTGAAAGTAATGAAATTTTGGAGTGACTCTAGTTGAAATAACAGATTTGTTTTTAGTGTTGTAAGTTGGTGAGTAACAGAATTTTTCATTCAATTTTCATGTTGTTGTTTAGAACTTCAAAGGAAATGGAAACAAATAAAATTTAAAAATAACGACAGTATTAACAGTGAGCTTTCATAAAGTACAAGTTGCGTTTCACTAGGAAATGAAACAACTTGTAACTTTTAGATTTGCGGTTAAACCAGTAAAAGTTATCTTCAATTGAATCAGTGAAGTAACCTACAAATACTTACTGAATGTCCACTTTTGCCCAGCAGATCAGAAGGTGCTGTTTAAAGGAATTGATGTTGCATTTCATTTGGACCAAAACTTACTTCTGGTTCCCTATGGTGGTCTTACTTTACCAGACAGAAGATAAACAAATACATTTGGGGTGAGGATTTTTCTTATTACTACAAGGACTGCCAGGATGGAGAATCTTTAAAATATCTGAACTTAAGTTCTCTTATACTTAATCACCAATAGCTACTCAAATGTATGGGGAAAACTCACTGAATTTTTAACTGAGCCTTGAAAACAGGACTAGAAGTACTTGCCTGGAATGCTCAGTCCACATTGAAGGGTCACTTGTAGCGTTAAAATGGGATGAAAAGACAATCTTCCTTCCCTTAATCCACTTCTCTCTACCTGAAATCTGTTGTTTATCAGCCACATCTTCTAGCACCTTCAGAATTTTAGCATGGAAGCGTATCACCTGAACTGTTTCTTACTTACAAAGTTTCTTTAACAAACTTAAATGCCCTCTTAGTTACCCTCACGCTAAGCAACATCTCTGAAATCCTGGTTTTAATGTGCTATTTTCTCCAATTACATATTAACATAAGAACGGAGCTATTAAAAACGCCCATCTTTGATACATTTATCGTGGTTTCCAGGAACTGGCGTGGGGGCGGAGAGAAGGGAGGTGGCAGTGGCTATAAAAGTGCAGCCTGAGAGACCCTGTGATAGACCTGTTCTATATCTTGACTCTGGCAGTTGTATGAAACTACAGACAAAATTACATAGAAATAAACACACACAATACACCCCCCCCCACACACACACACACACGGGTGCATGTGAAACTGGTGAAATCTGAATAAAGTGGGTGAATTGTATCAATGTCCGTTTCCTGGTTGTGATAGTGAACCACAGTTATGCAAGATGTTACCATTACGGGAAACTCTCTGTACTTCTTCTCACAATGCATGGAAATCTACAATTATCTCAAAAGAAAAGGTTAAAAAATACAGGGTGCACCATTACGTTTGAGTTTCCGATAAGCAATGAGTAGTTTCCAGTGTATGTATACTCTGTGTGGTATTTGGGATTTATACTAGAGGTATGTTTGTTTATCTAGGATGCAAGTTTGGCTGGGTGTCTGTGTATTTTTCTGGCAACCTTAAATTAAACTCAAGACCCAAAGTGAGAGACGAATCTAGCTATGTAGAGAAGAAGGAGGAGAGCATTACAGGCAGGAGGAATCACGTGCACAAAGGGGCTGGGCAAGAGAGCACTTGGCATATTTAAGGAACTGAATGAAGCCTTGTGAGCAAGGTGGGAAATAGAGTAAGATGAGGCACTGTAAGAATTGGGGGCTTATGTGGTGTACCCAAGAACAGGTGGAGGAGCAGTCACTATCCCATCTACTGCAGCCCTAGGTCCTAATGCTAAAACACAAAGTCCTTTAATGGCTCCTTGAAGCAAGGAACTGCTCAGACCCAGAAGATGCAGGGATTGGCCAACTTCTGGGAACATATCTTTTATTCTCCCATGTCTTCTTCAACAGTGAGAATAACATACAAATAAGTATCTCAGGGGCACCAAAAATTATACAGTGCATTGGTAGTGGTCCACATCCACCCCAGTGGACTGGGTTCTTGACTCACTCTGCCCTAGACAAGCTGTATTACCAGGAGCCCCTCCCTCCACATCTAAAGCCTCAGTTTTCCCCCTTTGTATAGCAAGAGATTTGACAAACTCTAAGGTTGTTCCAGCTCCTCTGGTCTCAGATTTCTTTGTCCATCTTGCTGTGCACTCAATGTACCCTAAACTGAGGCTAAACCAGTGGAAAAGATCAGAACACTGGTGATACAGGAAGTAGCCTCATCTTGCAACTTCACCTCCCACTCACTTACGTATACTGTAGAATGCATCAAATCCTACAGCAATAGCACTAAAAATGAATTAAGTGGTTATTATGTCATTAAGGACAGAATGTGAAACAACAAAATGTCCCCCAACACCCTGCAAACACAAATAACATAAACAATTATAAGTTGGATTACTGTAAGAATAAGCGGTATGTATTAATAGGGAAAGGACTGTATTTGGATTCAGACGATTTATGTTTGATTCCTGATGTTGTCATGGACCACAGGGACTTGGTGAGTCACTTCACCTCTCCAAACATTGGCTTCCTCATCTGTAAAATGGACGTATTTGCACGTGCACAGCTGACTGGGAAACTGCCGGGGAAACCATACGCAAATGGGACGCATGACCATTACAAAGTTGTATCTTCTCAGCTCTATAGAGCTAAGAGCAGGGAGGGCTCAGGAACCGTGCAAGGCAAAAATGGAAACGTCATTTTCTCTGATGGTTTCCTGAGAATACTTGTCAGGTCTCGACAGAGTTGACATGATGCTCTTCTTGCCTAGGGACTTAATTTTAAATTCTGTTCATATGTATTTAAAAATTTTTGACATTATGTAACTTCTCTTAATCTATTTTACGAGTAATACAATTTATGGATTTGTTTCTTTTTTAAGAATCCCAAAAGTATTCATCAATTTTGTCCAACAAATTCCAGTAAAAGCACAAGGCATTATTCTTTGAAAATAAACATTGAAAATATGATTATAAGGAAAACACTAATTTACCAGATTTTGCCATCACCATTTTTAATCAAAAAGAAAAAAATCAAAGCATTCTCTAAAGATTAGCAGACTATCAAGTTTAATACTCCAATTTTACATTTTAGGATAAACTTTTACCACACAAACCATTTTGACTCTTCAAACTCTGATTTCATTCATTAAAGTTCCCACCAAAAGCTTCATAAATGCATTTAAAGAAGAAAAATGCAGTTTATGTGAGAGGTGCTGTGGCAGAAGGAAGCTGGCCTTTGAGGTCAGGAGTTGGGTTTTAATCTCAAATTTCCTACTTACTTGTTTCTCTTGGTTTCAGTTTCCTAACTTTGCAGATTTAGTATGAGATTAAAATGATATAATAGTAAACACAGTAAGGTATGTAGAGCACGTAGGAGCCAAGTACTAAATGCTTAATAAACTGCAGCTATTAAGTGCCCATGAGGTGTAATCAAGAATCTGGACTTTGGAATCAGGTGAAAATTTATTCGGATGCAATACTTACTAGCTAAACAATTTCAGTCCATTTAGTTAGTTTTCAGCCTTCCGGCTTGCTTTTCTATCCAACAGAGTAATAATGCTTATAGAGTCTTGAAGGTATTAAATAAAATAGCATGTAAAGCACCTCTCCTATATGCTTTATACATAGCGATGAGAACAGAGTGGTATTCATTAAATGATAGCTACTAATATAATTTGATAGTAGTGTGTAGATATGCTTGGTTGATCGAATGGCAAAAATATAAGAATGCAAATACGTAGTGTAGGGAGGATGTGATGATGCAACATTAAAGTCCTTATGAATGATTACTGTATGAGCAGGCAATCTAAAAAAAAATAGTAATAAATCAAAATACAGGGCTCCAGTCCAACAGAGCCACCCCTCTCATACTGACACACAGAAGTGTCCTTTTTGGAGGACAGGCAGCAGCATTTTTGTGAAACTTTAGGTCACAGTGGGCCCTTCCCCAACAGAGACCAGTATTATGTCCAGGAGTTCCTAACAAGGAGCTCCTTGAATCCATCCGATTTGTGAATAGCTTGGAAAATTAAATGCTGGCGAAGGACCTTGAAACCATTCCCCTCTGTCAATACATAAACTCGGATCTCTAAAGCATCCTCCAGGAAATCAGTTTTCTCTTGGTGTTTGTGTGATGACGAAACTGCACATTGAAAAGCAAAAACATGCAGGCCAACTGGCTAGTCAGTAGTCTGCCTACAGATTCTATTGTTTTGCTGATTTCTTTTACATTAATAAACAAAAACACTTTAATAAAAGTAGTGGTGCATGTAGAGACAGCCTTAACTGGCTGGCTTTCCTACAGTTTATTGACAACCTGATAACCATCTCATAATCTGTGAGTTCAGCATAAAGCCAGGGAATAATTTACACACGTACAGAATTAGAACCAGGTCTCATCAAATACTGACCCACCTCCAGAGTCAAAAGAGGAAAAGCACTTCAGATGACTCGGTAAAGCTAAAAAAGTTAAATTTCTAACACCACTACTTATTCTGAACGACAGTCTTTCAGGAAATTAGAACTGGAAGGGATCTTGCCTATTAACTTCAAGCCTGACCCTCTATTTAAAAATAAGGAAAATGAGGTTCCAAGATGCAAATTCCTGACTCAAAAACCCACAGTAGGTAATAGAGCTGGGACTACATCCTTGTGCCCTGGGTCCCAGGCAGTTATTTTCTCCTTGAGATTACTACATACAATAACAGTACAAGACATAGGTCACCTAATAATACTCGGGCAAATAACACAACAATGATAATCAAACAATAACAGGTTTTTTTTTACATTTGTTCCCCCTGTTATTTATTTTTATTCCATATGTTCTACTCGTCTGTTAACAAGGTAGATAAAAGGAGCATCAGACACAAGTTTTTCACAATCACACAGTCACACTGTGAAAGCTATATCATTATACAATCATCATCAAAAAACATGGCTACTGGAACACAGCTCTACATTTTCAGGCAGTTCCCTCCAGCCTCTCCATTACATCTTGAACAACGAGGTGATATCTACTTAATGCGTAAGAATAACCTCCAGGATAACCTCTCAACTCTGTTTGGAATCTCTCAGCCATTGACACTTTGTCTCATTTCACTCTTCCCCCTTTCAGTCCAGAAGGTTTTCTCAATCCCTTGATGCTGAGTCTCAGCTCGTTCTACAATTTCTCAATCCCTTGATGTTGAGTCTCAGCTCATTCTAGGATTTCTGTCCCACGTTGCCAGGAAGGCCCACACCCCTGGGAGTCATGTCCCACATAGACGGGGGAGGGTGGTGAGTCTGCTTGTTGTGTTGGCTGGAGAGAGAGGCCACATCTGAGCAACAAAAGAGGCTCTCCTGGGGGTGACTCTTAGGCCTAAATTTTAAGTAACTTGACCTATCCTTTGTGGGGTTAAGTTTCATATGAATGAACCCCAAGACTGGGGGCTCAGCCTATAGCTTTGTTGTCCACACTGCTTGTGAGAATATCAAGAATTCAACTTGGGGAGGTTGAATTTTCCCCCAAACAATAACAGTTTTAATGGTACCACCTTATATTTTCTGAACCCTTACTCAGGACAGACTGTGGGATAAAAAGCGTACCAACATTATCTCCCTTCATCCACAGAACAACACGAACAACTGGTATAATTGCCTCAGCTCTTCTACGAATCAGCAAACAGATTAGAAAGGTTAAGGAATTTTCCAAGGTCCCACAATTAATAAGAGACAGAGCCGAATTCAAATCTGGTTCTGTCTGACTCCACCTCCTAATCTACAATAGTATTTGCAGAATTTTGAAGACTATTAAATAAAGAAACATATAAAGCACCTCTCCTATTTCTATCCTCCCACCTGAAAATATGAACAGTCCCTGCACAAAATGGGTGAAAACATAGGTGCTGTGTGTTAATCTAGGTGCTGGTGAAAAATAAATTAGCTTCCAGAAATCTGGAGCACATACCCATCACCGCCAATCTTGTAAAATGTAGCTCTGTGGATGAATGTTATCTTTGCACTAAAAAGGATGGCATTCATTTAAATAAAACAGAAGGTTCCTGCTCTATAATATCCCAATTCCATGACAGTCACCTGTCATTAACTCAGCCTGTGGCTCTTTCATTCAGTCAGGATAATGTTCTGGAAAAGGCAACGAGACTACTTAAACATTCATACCTATATTGGGCAAGAATTCATTTTTTCCAGCAATGAATAATCACTTCTTAAGGACAGAAAAGATAAGATATGAGTGAAATACGTATTGAAGAAGAAACTCTTTCCCCAGGACAGTTCAAAATAGGTGGAAAGCGCCATAGTAATTTCTTTACAATTGCATAGTTCCTCTACTTATTAAATTTTGAAGAGGTTATCAATTTGGAATATAACTTAAAGAGTTTATGTTTCATAATTTTACTTTATTGCTGAAATATTTATGCAAATATTCAGTGTAGGAAGACGCTGCCAGATGGAAAAGCAATAGTTGTGGAATTCTTCCTGGCATTTCCGACAGAATATATAATACCGAATTGCTTTATGCTAATGTCTTGCAATGGAATACATATTTTATGGCTACTTTGAAATGCAAATGTAAAAGATCTGAACACTTTAGAAATCATGCCCAAGCAAAGTAAACTAATATAAAAAGTAGGAGTTAGATAGATAAATGACAGCAGTGTCATATCAACTGCATTTTGGTAAAAGTAATGAGCCATGCCTTTACAACCATTGTGTAAACACACTTTAATATTTAAAAGTAAAACTGTGTTTTGGTAAGATTAATGTTAACTAACCTCTTGATATATATGACATCTGTCAAATATCTGACTGCTGAGAGGAACACTCAAGGATGCTGAACTTTCTTTCTCCCATATCTCACCCTAATATCCATCACTGATAAATCCCACGATGTAAGGTGTGTGGTATTATAGCTGTATCTGGAACTGAATGGAAAATTTGAGGTATGTGTCACAAGTGAGCTTGAGTTAAAAGCGGATTAAAATTTTATTATTATTATTAACGATCATTGAGTCTGAAATTCATTCAGTTTCTGTACTTTTAGTCCACTACATAATAATAACTTATAAGAATCAATGTCAAACCCTAATCCTGTCATTTCCTAAAATTGTGGTCAACAGCTCAGTATTCAATACTAAAATATTCTTTCAAAGGTACTAGAAAGCACAGCCCTCTCGTTGAGTCAATTGAAAATTTTCTTCTTTGAAAATTGGGATATATTTCATCCCCAGGATTTTGAAAGAAATAGCTTCTTGTTTTGAAAGGCATGATTATTCTTAACAACACTTTCCATTTAAATTCTCCCTTTCAGGGCTATTTTAACACCAATCACAATTCAGAAATTGAATCCGGGTGTGAAAAAGGAAACCATGAGCTTCTTGTGAATGAGTAAAATCATAAACCCCAAACCTTCATTAAAAATAACTATTTTGGTGAATTGAAGGTTCTAAAAAGCCTGGAGCATTTTTTTGTTTTATTTTGCTTCATTTCTCCTTAGCATCAGAGAGGATATTTAAAAATTAACAGCAGTAACCACAGACAGTGTCAATGTCACCGGCCTTTTTTTTTTTTAATAAAGTAGAATATTCGAATCCAAGAAAAATAATGTCACTGAACCCACTATTAATAAAGAAGCTTACACAATTTAACCATGACAAGATTCTTTAATAGTCATTATCCTATTTATTTCTTTCAGTTACTGTAGCAGGCAGGAATTATTATTTCTTTTCGCAGCTTGGGAAACAGACTTGTAGAAGTCAAGCAGCTCACCTGAGGCACCTGCTTTGGGAATACTACTGCTCGTTTCTTCTATGATACTGAAACTTTGATAACTAAGGTTTGGCTTAACAATATGCTGCAATGTGACTTAGAATGCTTCAGTTCAATTTTACTATACTCCTTCTAAAAGGGAGAAATGCAGAACAATTACTACCCTTTGGTCCACCTTGTCTTCTCTTACTATAGATGGGGAACATGTGAGGTACCTGTATTTGTGGAGGACAGAGTTTGTGAGGGACTCAGATTTGACCATAAAGCTAGTGAGATGTGAAACTTGGAAAAAAGTAAGAGAGGGACATCGTTCCTCCCGCCCTGCATTCTGTGGCAGTCCTGACCAGCACTGTAACTTGGACCCCTTGTATACCACTGGCTTTTGGCTCTGAGGTCTGGCACTCAAATATCATCCTGCATCTGCAAACCTGAAACTGATATCCCAGGGGCTTTATGGTGTTATTTATTAGTGAAGAAGCACTAGTCTATTTCTTTTTTGTGAGTGCATGCATTAACATTTTGCAAAAAGAAATAACTTGTTTTTGCCAACAGAATTCCTGGGTGAATATCTGCAAGACATGCCCATCAATGCCAATGGCCACACCCCTACACACCTACTTTGCATCACTTAGAAGGGTGCTTGGGTGGCTATTTTTCATAGCAAAATTACTATTCTCTACAATGTACAAACCCAAGCTAATCAAAAATGAATCATGTGGTTCCCGGCACATTTGAGGTAAATTAGGAATCACCATCTGGCAGAGAGCTTCTCTTCTTAAAATTGCTCTCTCCTTTTCTTAATTAAAATGTGTTTTAATTAAAAATAGACATGTCAAGAAGCACTGTATATCAATTACATGACTGACAATATGCTTTCATTTTTTTCTAAAACATATGAACCAGAAGTGGGATGTCATGGTTTCTCTCGAGAGAAGCTGTAAAATATAGAACAGAGAAAGAGAGACATGCCAAGGAAGCCATTGCAGCTTTATCAAAATCTAGCCACATGGCAGTATTCACAATTTTCAATGGATGGAGGTGACCTTAGGTACACAGACTGATGAACGGAGGGGGGAGCTGTGGTGTATACACACAATGCAAGAAGCACCTGCAAGAAGGAATGTAGTTGCGAGGCGTGCAACTAGGTGAACGAAACTTGAGGACAGTATGTTGAGTGAAATAAGGTGGAACAAAAAGGCAGATATTCTAATGCCTCACTAATATGGACTAACCACAGGGTGCAAACACTGAGAATTGAATCTGAGAGCTTAGGTTATCAGGGGAAGACTTAGTGTGAAGTTTCCTAGACTGTAAGCTCTTACAGCAGTCACATCTATTCCTGAGTTGTAACTGTTATTTCTAAATTCTAAGTTGCTGAGCTTGTTCTGTATAACTTAGTTGTTCCCTGGAATTTAAGGTATCTGTGTGACACTTGAGAAACAGAGCTAGAGCTCTGCAGCTATGAAAGTCAGCATTTCCTCATACAGCAACTGTTCAAAAAAGCTGAAAAAGAGATCAGACTTCAAAGAGAGATATGAATAAAGTCGATCTGGGTAAGGACTAAGTTAAGTCAGACTAAAGGGTAAAGGATAATATTGACTGTATTTTAAAACTGCAAAATCACAACCAAAAGTGATTGTGATGATGGATATACAATTATATGATGACATAGTGTAGCACTGATTGTAAAGTTTAGATTATTATATGGAATGTGAATATATTTCAATAAAATTGCCTTAAAAATCCAACCAAGTCTATTTCTTTTTTGTGAGTGCATGCATTAACATTTTGCAAAAAGAAATAACTTGTTTTTGCCAACAAGTTGAATGTTTTACTGCTTTTTATGCTTTTACACATGTGAAAGGGTACCTATGCCTCTTTTTTGATGCAACTTATGGGGAAGTTTCTCATTCACTTCATTGCTATGAATGACTTTGAAAAGGTTCTCAACCAGCGTCTTGGTGACCCTGGGATGGTCCAAAGGAAGAGATGTTTATTTGATACAAAATTTATATTTTCTGTAGCACAATATCTAATTTAACTCATATGGTCCTTTTATTTGACCACCACAATCGCATGGAACCATGAATAGGGAGCTAGATCTTGTTGGTTTGTACAGGTTAGTGTGATGTCCCAATACATCTCAGAGTAATCGGGCTGAAGATAAAAAGGTATTTGCAAAGTCCCATTGGATTGGGGGAAAAGGTGGAAATATTAAACTTCCCCACTTGGCGAAGAACTAGTTCTTGCAAGGATTGGGGACAACCGATTTAATAGGCCTAACCCTTAAACTCAGGGCTTGCCCTTAAGAAACGTATTCCTGCAAAGAAGAAGGTAAGCCTACTTTTGATTATACTTAAGAGTCACCCCTAGAGAACCTCTTTTGTTGCTCAAATGTGGCCTCTCTCTCTAAGCCAACTCAGCAGGTAAACTTAATGCCCCCTCCCCTATGTGGGACATGACTCCCGGAGGTGTAAATCTGCCTGACGATGTGGGACCTGACTCCAGGGGATGAGACTGGCCCTGGCATTGTGGGATTGAGAAAGACTTCTTGACCAAAAGGGGGAAGGAAAATGAAACAAAATAAAATTTCAGTGGCTGAGAGATTTCTAAGAGTTGAAAGGCTATTCTGAAGGCTATTCTTACACATTATATAGATATTCCCTTTCAATTGTTTCGGAGTAGCTAGAGTGCAATGCCTGAAACCACTGAACTGTAATCCAGTAGTCTTGATTCTTGAAAATGACTGGATAACCATGTAGCTTTTACAGTGTGACCATGTGATTGTGAAAACCTTGTGACTGACACTCCCTTCGTCCAGTATGAACAGTTGAAAAAGAAAATAAAGACAATAAATAAGTAAATAATGGGAGATAAAGGGTATGGAATAATTTGGGTGTGTTTTTTCTTTAAACTTTTATTTTTATTCTTATCTTTATTATGACATAATGAAAATGTACCAAAAGTGATTGTGATGATGGATATACAATTATATGATGACATAGTGTAGCACTGATTGTAAAGTTTAGATCATTATATGGAATGTAAATATATTTCAATAAAATTGCCTTAAAAATCCAACCAAGACTTTTCTTGAATGTTTTACTGCTTTTTATGCTTTTACACATGTGAAAGGGTACCTATGCCTCTTTTTTGATGCAACTTATGGGGAAGTTTCTCATTCACTTCATTGCTATGAATGACTTTGAAAAGGTTCTCAACCAGCGTCTTGGTGACCCTGGGATGGTCCAAGAACTACCTTCAATACCCAGGGCCTCACTCAGCCCTTTCCTGTCCTTGTTCCTCCTGTCTGAGACTAGCAGAGAAATAACAGCGGATTTCTTTTGTGTAGCCAGAAGGGCCAATAGGGAAAATAGGGAAGGAATGCAGGAGACATGAAGTCCAGCAGCAGAAGGAGGGAAGAACAGGAGACCAGAATGAGGATGGAGGGTACCTCACACACACAGTGTGTGTGTGTGTGTGTGTGTGTGTGTGTGTAAAAGAAACACACACAGAGATGCTGCAGCAAAATAAAGTGGGTTTCATTTTCCTTATTCCATTTGAATCTTTCTGGCATTATCTCAGGCAGACCCTGCGCAATTCCTTCAGGGTACACAGCTCTTAATGTTTAAAAGTCAAATCTTAATGCTTACAATGAGACATATTTAGCAATATTCAAAGAATTCTTAGCTTTTATTGGTTTCCCAACTGCCATGATGATGAGAAAAAAAAGTTTTTCTAATACTTCTAATATTTTGTCCTTTAGTTGGTTGTTTTGTCCTTATATCATTGAACTTTAATTTATCAAATTATATTTTTATTTTAGAATAGTTTTATGGTTACAGAAAACTTGTGAATATGGTACAGTGAGTCCCCATATATCTTACACCCAGTTTCCCTTATTAGTAATATCTTACATTAGGATGGCTTATTTGTCACAATCAGTGAACCAGTATTGATAAATTACTATTAGTTAAAAGCTTATACTTTGTTCAGATTTTCTTTGTTTTTACCTAATGTACTTTTTCTTTCCAAGTACCCCATCTGAGATACCATATTACACTTAGTAAGCCTACCTTTTTAGACTCCTCTTGTCTTGGCTATGACAGCTTCTCAGACTTTCCTTGTTTTTTATCACCTTGAGAGTTTTGAGGAGCACTGGCCATGCATTTTGTAGAATGCTCCTCAACTGGGATATGTCTGCTGTTTTTCCCATAATTAGATGCGTTGTGTGTTTTGGGAGGAAGAACACAGAGGCACTAACATCTGACATCATTACTGATGTTAACCTTGACCACCTACACCTAGTGAGGTAACATTAGTCAGGTTTTGCCACTATAAAGTTATTCTTTGTCCCCCCCTCTTCCATACTTTATTCTTAGGAAGTGTCCCAGCTTTGGCCATTGGAGCTCTATTGGTTGACTCCTATGTCCCTTTAATATACCCCATCATTTGGTGGTGGTGTTTGTTTAACTTACTTTTGACCCTGTAAAATGCTCCAGGCTAGTCTTCTATATTCCCTACCTCATTTGTAGAATCAACCATTTCTCCAAGTATTCCTGCTTCCTTTCATGGGAAACCAAGAGAGAATTTAATTTTTATGTATATGCATGCATATTTTTAAATAGCCCATCTTGTCCTAAATAATTTTAAGCCTTTTTTTAAAAAAAATGAAAGAATTAGTATAGTATAAACATTTAACTCTTATCTACAAATGTGGAAACACTACTTGATCATTTATAATATGCTTCTGGTCCTATTCTACATATGATCTATGACATATATACATACAACATATATATGCCTTCATTGCACACATTTAGCATTCGCAAGGTTGATAACACAGGAAAACATTTCCTCTATAGCATTGCACAAAAAAATATGTGAGGGACAGAATTAGTGTTAGAAATACTCTGTTCCTGCTCCTTCTAACATGGGATGGAGTATACTTCCCTGCCCCACAGACTGGGTACTTGGTCCTGCGATTTGCTTTGAACAGCAGAATAACAGAGGAGGTTATACAAGGATGCAAGCATGCTTGTATTGTTTTGATTGTCCTCCTGTACTGCTATGATTTCCCATTAAAGAAACATGCCCTTGGGAGCTGCTGGTCCCAAGAGAAGAGGGGAGATGTGGAGCAGATCTGCACTCAATTCTAAACCCAGAGCCAAGCTCGGTTGATTAACAGCTTAAAATAGGGCTTTTCTTGGCTGAGCCATGCTCCTGTGATCAAGAAAAAAGAGATGCTGGTTGTTGGAAGTACTGAGTTTTGGAATGTTTTGTTACATGACATTTTCAGAAATAGCTAATTAAAACAAAACATTTGTGTGTCAAGGACAACATTTAATTCTAGGTATCCTAGAGTATGCCTACTCCATGCATAAAATATACTGGGAAGGAGGATGGTAAGGTGCAATGGAATTAGACAGATCTGGGTTCAGAATCTTGCTATGCCACTTACTAATTATGTCTCGACAAGTTGCCTGACCTCTCTAAATTCAGCCTTCTCATTGCTAGAATGGAGATAATAATATTGCCTATTTCATTAGGGTGTTATGAAGATCAAATGAGGTCATTCCTATAAAGGGACTGGCATAGAATAACTGCTCACTAAGCATCTTGTCAATTATCAAGTGGAACTGATAAAAAAATTAATATTAAGAAGTCATAAAATAATGAAAATTTACTGTATTCAGAACTTTAAGCACTACAATAAAATATTTTAGTTGTGGAGGTAGGTCAGCCTAAATTAGCGGAAAGTGGGAAGTCTTGGACCATTTATATATTCAGCTTGGACAGAAAGATAAAGTAAATTAGTGTAACTAGGGTCCTCTAGCTTTTAGAGAATTTGCATTAGTGAAAATAGAAGACTGATTTATAGTCAACATTTTAATTGTCTTTTTACCTCCAAAGTGTTTGAGCATTTAAAACTATTTTATTTAAGTTAATTTTAGGTTTCTAATAATTATGTTTATGTAGTTAATTTACATTGTAAGGAACTAACTTTTAAAAAGATTAATGTGAATCTATTTTATGTTCAAATACTGAATAAATTATTAATTATGTAATGAATGAAAACTCTAAATGACATTGTCAGAGACTGAAAAAATGGTATTTGTACTGTGAATTGTCCAGTGATCTGATATAAGAAGCAATCACTCCTACTTATCAAATGGCAAGCCCTTTATGAGAAAGAAGAGCTCTGCAGTTGCTCCCAGACATTGGGGTAAGGAGATACTAGCTAGATATTAAACAAATAGCTCTGTGTGGGCTGGCATGATGGAGTATATCCCTAGGAAGCTCATCAATTCTGTGAGTAGTCATCCATCTACCAAGAAAGATATGGCCCAGTCAAAGGAACAAACTAACACTTCAAATGAGATATAGGAGTTGAAACAACTAATTAAAGATGTTCACACAAATCTTCTAAATCAAATTTATGAGTCGTAGGTAAATGTAAGCAAAAGATATGAAGAAGAAATTGGGTGACCATACTGAAGAACTCAAGCTTACAAAAACGAATGGCAGAACTTAAGGGAAGGAAAGGCACAATAGAAGAGATGAAAAACACAATAGAGACATAAAACAGCAGATTGAAGAGGCAAAAGAAAGGATTAGTGAACTAGAGGACAAGACATCTAAAATCCTACACACAAAAGAACAGATAGGGAAACGAATGGAAAAATATGAGCAAGTTCTCAGGAAATTTAATGACAACATGAAACAGATGAATATATATGTGATGAGTATTCCAGAAGAAGAAGAGAAATGGGCCAGAAAGAATAATGGAAGAAATAACTATGAAAATTTCCCAACTTTTATGAAAGACATAAAATTACAGGTCAGAAGAAGCACAGTGTACCCCAAACAGATTTGGCCCAAATAGACCTATTTGAAGACACTTATTAATCAGATTGTCAAATGTCAAAGACAAAGAGAAAAATCTGAAAGCAGCAAGAGAAAAGTGATCCATCACATACAAGGGAAGCTTGATATAACTGACCATGTATTTCTCAGCAGAAAACATGGAGGCAAGAAGGCAGTGGCATGATATGTTTAAGATAATGGAGAAAAACTCCCAACCAAGAATTCTTTGTCCAGCAAAATTGTCCTTCAAAAATGGAGAGTTTAAAATATTTACAGATAAACAGACACATAGAGAGTTTGTGAACAAGAGAACTGCTCTACAAGAAATACTAAAGGGAGTGCTACAGGAAGATAGGAAAAGAAAAGAGAGCCAGATTTGGAGAAGAGTGTTGAAATGAAGATTTTCAGTAGGGGTAAAAAGAGAAAATAAAAAAACCAACTAATCATGACAAATGAAATCCAAAAGACAAAATGGATAAAGAAAATACTGACTTTACAATAATAACATGAAATGTTAATGGATTAAACTCCCCAATCAAAAGACATAGACTGAAAGAATAAATAATAATAATAAAAAAAACAGGATCCATTTATATGTTGTCTACAAGAGACTCATTTTAGATCTTAAGGACAGAAAAAGGTTGAAAGTGAAAAGTTGGAAAAAGATATTTCATGCAAACAACAACTAGAAGAGAGCAGGGGTAACTATATTAACAGATTAACCAGACTTCAAATGTAAGACAAATAAAAAAGACAAAGAAGGATATCATATATTAATAAAAGGGACAACTTATCAAGAAGACATAACAATCATAAATATTTATGATTACCAAGCCAGAGTGCCCCAAAACACATGAGGAAAACACTGACAACACTGAAAGGAGAACTAGATACCTCTACGATAATAGTTGGAGACTTCAATACATACACTCATCAGTGGATAGGCTATCTAGACAGAGAATCAAAAAGGAAATAGAGATCTTGAATAATATGATAAATGAACTAGACTTAACAGGCATTTACAGAACATTGCACCCCATAACAGCAGAACATACATTTTTCTCAAGTGCTTATGGATCATCTTCCATGATAGACCATATGTTGGATCACCAAGTAGGTCTAAATAAATTTTAAAAGATCAAAATTATACAAAACATTTTCTTAGATTATAATGGATTGAAACTGGAAATCAATAACAGGAGGAAGACTGGAAAAATTTTTAAATATATGGAGGTTAAACAATACACTCGTAAACAACCAGGGGTCAAGGAATAAGTTACAAGAGAAATCAGTAAATATCTCAAGGCAAATGAAAATGAAAACAGAGCATATGAAAACTTATGGGATGCAGCAAAAGCAGTACTGAAAAAACTGTATTGCCCTAAACACCTATATTTAAAAAGAGGAGAAAGAAAAATATCAAAGAATTAACTGCTCACTTGGAGGAAATAGAGAAAGAATAGCAAACTAACCCTAAAGACAGAAGAAAATAAATGACAACGATTAGAGGAGAAAGAAATTATATTGAGAACATGAAAACAATAGAGAGAATCATCAAAACAGGAATTTGTTTCTTTGAGAAAATCAATCAAATTGATGGACACTTAGCTAGGCAGACAAAGAGAGAGAGAGAGAAGGAGAGGGAGAGGGAGAGAGAGAGGGGATGCAAATAAATAAAATCAGAAATGGAAGGAAGGACATAACCCTGCAGGAATGAAGGAGATAATGAGAGGATATTATGAGCAACTAACTAGACAACTTAGATGAAATGGACCAACTTCCTAGAAAAAGCATGAAAAACCAACATTGACTCGAGAAGAAATAGAAGACTTCAACAAACTAATCACAAGTAAAGAGATTGAATCATTCATTAAAAATCTCCCCAAAAAGAAAAGTCCAGGGCCAGAAGGCCTCACATTTGAATTCTACCAATAATTCAAGAAAGAATTAGTATTAATCCTGCTCAAAATATTCAAAAAGATTGAAGAGGAGAGAAAGCTACATAACTCATTCTATGAAACCAACATCACCCTGAACAAAGCCAGGAAAAGATACTACAAGAAAAGAAAATTATAGACCAACCTCTTTAATGAATAGAGATGTAAAAATTCTCAAAAAAAAATACTTGCAAATCAAATCTAGCAGCACATTAAAAGAATATACACCATGACCAAGTGGGTTTTATTCCAGGGATGCAAGGCTGGTTAAATGCAAGAACATCAATTAATGTAATACACCACATCAATAAGTCAAGGGGGAAAAATCACATGATCATCTCAATTGATATAGAAAAGGCATTTGACAAAATTCAGCACCCTCTCTTGATGAAAATACTTCAAAGAATAGGAATAGAAATAAACTTCCTCAACACGATAAAAGGAATATGTGAAAAACTCATCACACTTAATGTGGAAAGACTGAAAGTTTTCTCTCTAAGATCAGGAGCACATCAAGGATGCCCACCGTCATCATTGTTATTCAACACTGTGCTGGAAGTTCTAGCTAGAGCAATTAGGCAAGAAAAAGAAATAAAAGGCATCCAAACCAGAAAGGAAGAAGTAAAACTCACTGTTTGCAGATGACATGATCCTATATGTTGAAAATCTACAGTAAAGCTACTAGAGCTAATAAATGAATATAGCAAAGTGGCAGAATACACGATCACACAAAATTCTACAGCATTTCTATGTACTAGTAATGAACAATTTGATGAGAAAATTTTAAAAATACCATTTACAAAACTAACCAAAAGAATAAAATATTTAGGTATAAATTTAACTATGGACATAAAAGACCTATATACAGAAAACTACAAAATATTGCTAAAGGAAATCAAGGGAGGCCTTAACATTGGAAGGACATACCATGCTCATGGATTGGAAGATTAAATACAGTTTAGATGACAATTCTACCGAAATTGATTTATAGATTCAATGCAACACCAATTAAAATCCCAATATTTTAATTTGCAAAATAGAAAAACCAATAATCAAATTTATTTGGAAGGGCAGGGTACCCTGAATAGCTAAAAATATATTGAGAACAAAAATGAAGTGGGAAGTCTCACACTACCTGACTTTAAAGCACATTACAAAGCTACAGTGGTAATAACAGCATGGAACTGGCATAAAAATAGATATATTGGGAGGTGCAGTGGTGGCTCAGTGGCAGAATTCTCACCTGCCATGCTGCTGAAGACCCAGACTCAATTCTGGAGCCTGCCCATGTAAAAAAAAAAAGATATATTGACCAATGGAATCGAATTGAGAAATTAGAAATAGGCCCTCTCATCTATGGACAATTGATTATCAATAAGGTCATTAAGTCGACTTAACAAAGACTCGTCAACAAATGGTGCTTGGAGAACTGGATTTCTATACCCAAAGGAATGAAAGAGAATCCCTATCTCAGACCTTATACAGAAATTAACTCAAAATTTAATAAAATCTGATAAACATAAGAGCTAAGACCATAAAACTTTTAGAAGAAAATGTAGGGAAATATCTCAAAGATCTTGTGGTAGGAGGTGGTCTCTTAGACCTCACACCCAAAGAGTGAGCAATGAAAGAAGAAATAGATAAATGGAATCTCCTCAAGTTTCAATACTTTTGTGCATCAAAGGACTTTGTCAGGAAAGTAGAAAGGTAGCCTATGATGGGAGACAATAATTGGAAATTACATATCAGATAAGGGTTTAATATCCAGGATATATAAAGAGATACTATAACTCAACAACACAAAGACAAATGAGGTGGTGCGATGGTGGCTCAGTGGCAGAATTCTCTCCTGCCACGCCAGAGTCTGGGGTTCAATTCCCAGTGCCTGCCTACGCAAAAAAAGAAAAAGGGCAGTGCAACATGGCTAAGTGGCAGAATTCTTGCCTGCCATGCCAGAGACCTGGGTTTGCTCCCCGGTGCCTGCCCATGTGAAAAAAAAAAAGACAAATGACCCAAATGAAAAATGGGCAAAATACATGGATAGATACTTTTCCAAGGAGGAAATACAGATAGCTCAAAACATATGAAAAGTTGCTCGACTTCACTAGTGATTGGGGAAATGCAAATCAAAACCAAAGTAGATATTATTTCACCTACTACAATGGCCACTATCAAAAAAACAGAAAACTACAAATGCTGGAGAGGATGTGGAGAAATATTCACTGTAAGTGGGAATTTAGAATGATGCAGCTGCTCTGGAAGGCAGTTTGGTGGTTTCTCAAGAAGCAAAGTATATCTAGCAAACCCAATAGAAAGTACATACTCAGAAAAACTGAAAACAGGGACATGAACAGACATTTGCAAACTGATGTTTATAGCGGCATTATTCACAATTACCAAGAGGTAGAAACAGGCAAATGTCTATCAATGGATGAGTGGATAAACAAATTGTGGTATATACATATTGTGGAATATTACAGCTGTAAGATGGAATTAAGTCATGATGCATGCAACAATATGGATGAACCTTGAGGACATTAAGTTGAGCAAATAAGCCAGAAACAAAAAGACAAATGCTGTATGGTCTTACTAATATGTACTAACTATAAGAAGCAAATTCTGAGAGTTAAAGTTGAGAACACAGGTTATTAGGAGTTACAGGATATAGATTGAGCATTTGAGGCTGAAAGAATACAGATTCAGAAATGGATAGCACAATACTGTGTGATAGCAGCACAATACTGTAAGTATAATGACCAAGGCTCAGTGTGAGTATGGTTGAAAGTGGAAGGCTAGAGGCATGTATGATACCAGAAGGACAGATAGAGGAAAAAAACTGGGACTGTACAATTTAGCAAAACCTACAGTGGACAATGGTGGTAATTAAATGTACAAACGTAAGAAAGTTTTTACATGAGGTAGAACAAATGAATGTCAACAGTACAAGATATTAAAAATGGGATGATACATGAAAAAATACAACCAATGCAAACTAGGGTATATAGTTAACAGTAACACTATACTACTCTTTGATTAATTATGACAAGGCTAAATGTCAATCAGGGAGGGATATAAGGAGTGGGTATGGGATTCTTGCTGTTTCTCCTTTTTCCCCCCTCTTTTTTCTTTGCAGAAGAAATGGAAATATTCTCATATAGATAGTGGTGATTAATGCATATGTGATCATACCAGGAGCCATCGATTGTACCCTTAGAATGGATTATAGGATATGTGAATAAAACTGTTTTAAAAATAAAAAGGAAGGTATAAGTTCTGGATAAGATGTGGAGAGAAATATATACATATTCACTGTGTAGGGAAGAAGAATGGTGCAGCCCCTCTGAAGGGCAGTGTGGTCATTCCAAAGAAGGCTAAGTATGGGGTTGGCATAAGATGCTGCAACCCTGTTATTAGGTATATACTTGGAAGAACTGAAAGCAGGGACATGAATGTACATTTGCACACTGGTGCTTATGGTGGCATTATTCATGATTTGCAATGGATGGAGGTGGCACAAGGGTACATCAACTGATGAATGGAAGTCCAAATTGTGGTGTATACATGTGATGGAATATTGAGCAGCTGCAGAAAGGAATGAAGTCTGGAGGCATGCAACTAGGTGAACGAACCTTGAGGACACTATGTTGAATGAAATAAGCCAGAAACAAAAGAACAAATACTGTCTGGTCTCACTAATATAAACTAACTACAACGTGCTAACTCTGAGAACTCAATTCAAGAGTACAGGTTATCAGAAGATAGAAAGTGGGTTGAGATTGGCAATCGATGATTAAGGAGTACAGAATTTTCAACAAGGTTCATTGCAAAGGTTCCTAGATTGTAAGCTCTTACAGCAGTCACATCTTTTCCTAAGTTTTAACTTTTATTTCTAAATTCTGAGGTGTTTGCTCTTTGTGTATAACCAGCAGTTTCCTGAAACTTTGGGTATCTAAGTGACACCTAAAACTCAGAGTTAGAGGTCTGCAGCTCTGAAAATCAGCATTACTCCATATAGCAACTGTTAAAGAAGTTGAAAAAGAGATTAGATTTCAATTAGAGATATGGATGAAATGGACCTGGTTAGGACAAAGGTAATCAGAATACAGAGTAAAAGATGAGACTGACTGTACTTTAAACCTCAACTTCTATGTGAGACCAAAGGAAGAGATATTTGTTTGGTCCAAACTTTAAGTTTCTGTAACACACTATCTAATTTAACCTGACTGGTCAGTTTTTTTTTAAACAATATAATTATATGGAATCTAGAAATGTGGAAATGAGATCTTGTTATTCTGTACAGGTTAATGTAATACCCCAATAAATTCAAGAGTATTTTGGGCAGAAGTCCCTTTAAGAGGCTGGAGAAAAGTGTGGGACTATTGAACTTTTCCACCTGGGGAATTCCTAATATTTTCTCAAGCATTTGGGACTCCCAATTTAATAAGAAAAGCCCTCAATCTTGAGGCTTGCCCATAGGAAACTTATTTTGGCAATGGAGAAGCTAAGCCTACTTATAATTATGCCTAAATGTCACCCCCACAGAACCTCTTTTTGTTGCTCAGATGTGGCCTTTCCCTCAAAGCCAACTCTGTAAGTAAACTCACTATCCTCCCCATACATGTTCTATGACTCCCAGGGGTATATATGACTCCCAGAGGTATATATATGACTCCCAGGGGTACACATCTCCCTGACAACATGGGACATGGCACCCTGGGATGAGCCTGGCCCCGGCATCCGGGCATTGAGAATGCCTTCTTGACCAAACAGGGGAAGCAAAATGAAACAAAATAAAGTTTCAGTGGCTAGGAAATTCCAAACAGAGTAGAGATGTCATTCTGGAGGTTACTCTTATGCAAGCCTCAGCCATATATTGCAAATTGCCACAGTATATCAAGCCCCAACCACAAGTATTCCTGAAAACTCTAAAGACTACCCTGGGCTCTATCTAAGACTCTATAAAAGTTTTTCTTAGTAAGTTCATTTTTTCAGAAACTTAAGGTCTCCCGAGTGTTCCTATGTCAGATATGCTCTGAAACCCAAACGTACCAGTCTCTCCAAGAACACCAACTGTGTTAGTTAGATTCAGCTGTCAACTTGGCCAGGTGAGCATACCTAGTCTTGTTGCTGCGGACATAAGCCAATGGTACGTGAACCTCATCTGTTGCTAATTACATCTGCAGTCAGCTAGGAGGCGTGCCTGCTGCAATGAGTGACGTTTGACTTAATTGGCTGGTGCTTAACTGAGCGAGGGCAACGTAGCACAGCTAAGCAGCTCGACATTCCTCATCTCAGCACTTGCAGCTCAGCCCAGGCCTTTGGAGATGCAGAAAGAAGTCACCCCGGGGAAAGTTGTTGGAACCCAGGGGCCTAGAGAGAAGACCAGCAGAGACCATCCTGTGCCTTCCATGTAAGAAAGAACCTCAGTGGAAAGTTAGCTGCCTTTCCTCTGAAGAACCAACAAAATAAATCCCCTTTTATTAAAAGCCAATCCGTCTCTGGTGTGTTGCATTCCGGCAGCTAGCAAACTAGAACACCAACCATTTTCATTCCTCTGCCCTATAAGGTCAACACACCTTTACAGCATGAAGAAGTTAAAATGGTCATTGCCCAGATAGCCTGAAGATTGAGAGAATGATCAAATGAGAGGGAGAAGATGTAACTGAGAAATTAAGATTTAAATGATTCTGACTACTGATGCATTATATAGATATTTCTTTTTAGTTTCTAGTGTTTTAGAATAGCTAGAAGGAAATGCCTGAAATTGTTGAACTGTAATCCAGTAGGCTTGATCTTTTATAAAGATTGTATAACTATACAGCTTTTATCGTGTTACTATGTGATTGTAAAAACCTTGTGACTGACACTCCCTTTATTCAGTGTATGGATAGATGAGTAATAAAATATAGACAAAAATGATAACAGGGCAGGATAAAGTTATGGGATGTTTTGGGTTTTCTTTTTCCTTTTTATTTATTTTTTAGAGTAAAAAAATGTTCTAAAATCGATTGTGGTGATGAATGCACAAGTATATGATGATAGATAGCCATTGACTGTATACTTTGGATGGATTATATGGTGTATCTCAATAAATCGCATTTAAAAAAAGGTTAATTGAGGGCACAAGGGCAGTCCAGTGGTAGAATTCTCACCTGCCATGTGAGAGACCTGGGTTTGATTCCTGGTCCATTCACCATCCCCCACCCTCAAAAATTGTTTTCAACGAATGGTGCTGTAATAACAGGAGAGTCACATGGAAAAAGAATGAAATGTGACCCCCACCATACAGCATACAAAAAAAAAAGGTTAATGGCAGGGTAGGGCACTAAGATGATCCTTTCCAAGGCATTCCAGTTCTTCACAGAGGATAGACAAGCAGCACCCCAAAAGCCAGAGAAGGAGAAAATGGTCTGAAAGATATCTCCCCAAGTGCTAAAAGCAAGTGGTAGGACCAAATAATGCAAAAACAAACAAACAAAAAAAAACACACAAAACTCCCCAGCAACTCAAAATTATACCAGTGTAAGCAGGGGATATCACCCACAGTTCCAAAATCTGGCAGCTGAACTCTGAAGCACAGGAAGATTTCTAAGATTTTTTTCCAGTGCTCTGAGACTAGGCCTGCCGAAAGAAAAGCCAGGAGCATGCCCTCAATGTATTTGAAGCCAGTGGTGAACCAAATCAAACTAAAGGCAAACGAGCCCAAAGCATGCTCAAATATAGTTCAGGTTGACTGAGTAGGAAAGGAGGTGTTCTCCTTTTTGATGGTCAATATTATTTTCTTCAATCTCTTTTCCTCTCTTACACAAAATATCTATTAACAAGATTATAATATATGCAAAAAAGCAAGAAAACTGATATATGATCAAAAGAGGAACAACTGAAACAAATGGTAGGTGGCACAAAGGTTGTGATTTTAAGAAAAGAGGTGAAAGTAGCTCTGATAAAAATCCTAAAAAATCTTGGGTAAAGGGTGGACAAATGAGTAAACAGATGAGAAATTTGACTTCTACATCACCCATTGAATTTTATTTGAATTTAATGTAAATTTTATGCTTGAAAGATTTTAGTGATCACCCAATCTTATTTCTTTGCAAAAAATGTGAATGCATTTTTAAAATTTATTTCCCATGACTGTAAAGCTTTAAGTATTTACAATCTCTTCTAGTTTACATTATCATTATAATTATTAGCAGCACAAAATTTATTAAAGCAACATAAACATACTACAAATTTTGAAAGATAATTTTTGAAGATTAAAATTATTTTTACTGGAATTGCATCACTTTAAATGAATCAAGCCATTTTTCTAATAGTTTATGTATCTTTGATGGATGTTATCTGAATAGAATGAGAGTGTTTTGCATCAGTTCTATTCCTGTTTATCATTTTATAGATATGAGTCCAGAAAATATTATTTATATAAATAAATAGATAGGAATAAATGGAATTTAGTAATAGAAAAGCTGCTTGAGTCTCTGAACCCCTTCCAAGTTGTTTTTTTTAAATCACAGAGGCTGTCATCAAACATTATATTTAATGATCTATCAGTTAACAATTAGATTATATCCCCCTTCAATTTCACTGAAAGCGAAGAATTGGAAACTCCTAAATTGCAAAATGATCTTTTACTTAGTCTTTAGAATCAGTCTCTTTATCAAAACTAGAATCAATATTTTAAATCCTCCCTTCATTTGCTGCCTTGGGAGTTTTTATATCTTAGAAAGTGGAGCATATCAAAATTTTGGTGGCTGAGAGATGTACCTTCTTTATTTTAGAGTAGAACAAGGGCAGTGGGAAAGAAGAAATAATCTGAAGTATGTTCTTGGGTAGATCAGTTTTAGAGAGCATTAAAAAGGAAGTTGAGTATCAGGGAATTGTTTCCATTAAAATCCATCTCTGCCCTGATTCTCCTTGGAAAACCTTTTGAGTACTGCCAGTTCGAATACCGTGGGCTTAAAACATTCATGAAATAAATTAAACTATGAAGGGAACATCTCTACATTAAACCTCCGAAGGGGACTCTGTTCTTATCTAAGATAAATAAAACTGCTGCCTGAAATGCAGTTTCATGTTTCAAGGTTTTTTGGTAGAAAGCCAGAAAACTACTGTGTATGGAGAAAAACCTCATATTCTCCTTCTACTTCTTGATGAAAATTTCTTGAAAAAATGGCTCTGAAGAAGGAGGTGATGCTTATAACCTTGGACAAAATTTCTTTCAAGACCACTGGCAGAGACTAACACCAGTGCTTGCTGATGTGGAAATGCAGGGTGTTTTTTTATTCACCACAATAGCAAATACAGCAGTTGTGCCATCAGGCAACACAGTACTGCCATCTGAGTAAAGAGTACCAAATCCTTTTTTTCTAATTATGTTTGTTTTGTTTAGCAAAGACAGTTTTCATCATTTTGAATATGTCAGATGACTTTGTAGTTTCTGAAAGGAGCTTATAGTGCAATAATTCTTTGATACAGTAGGCATACACTGAACAGATGAAAACCTGGAGCTAACTTCACTTGATGATTTTATCTGGCTTTCTATAAATGGCCATCATCTGCCAATATCTCCTTGATGAGTTACAAAACGTTAGAAGAAATGACTTCAATGATGAGGATGGATTGCATCATTTGACTGAGGCACTAGACTTCAGATTTCTTCCTCACCTATAATTATAAATATAGTATTTTCCAGAACACATAGATTCAAGGTGCTATGGCTGATTTTGCTTCTTTTGCTTAGAATTGCAACATGTGTTATGTAGATTACATAGATTCTTTTTAGAATAGGCTTTTGTATTTGGTGAAATCTGAATATGAGTAATACTCTAGGATGGTAACGATGACTCTTCTTCCCTTCAAAAGTAGCCACACTATACAATATATTATTAAGATGTCAGATATAATATGTTCCTTCAGTTTGGCTGGATTCATGTTTCCATTGAGTTCCACCCTGGACCAGACCATTTCTTGCCTCGATTACCGCCATAGCCTCTAAGCTGGTCTTTCTGCTTCCACTTTTGGTTTCAAATCTATTCTCCCCATAGAAAACAGCATAAGACCGATTACATCATGTCTCTGCTCAAAATCTTCCAATGGTTTCCTATCTAAAGCAAAGTTAGATATTTGTAGGCCACAAATTCATTATAGTGGCTTACAAGATCTTCACAATTCCATCCATTGTTATATCTCTGACCTCATCATGCATGTGCTCACTCCCTCCACCAGCCACCCTGGCCTTCTGCTGCTTTTTGATAATGCTATGCATGGGTTCCTGCCTCAAAGCCTGTGCACTGGTTTTCTTTGCCATAACACAGTTACCAGAGGCAGCTGCATGATTTGCCCCCACCTCACTCAAGTTTTCACTCAAACCTCTCCTCACTGAAGCTTTCCTATCTTCTCTATTTAAAATTGCCACTTCCTTCCCTGCCTTATTTTTAATAGCACATTTCATTTAAAAGATTCCCTATTGCAATGATTTATTTTCTACTGCCTGACCCACTCTAAAACTTTTGCTCTGTGAGGGCAAGGATTTGAGTCTGTTTTGTGCACTGCTATATTCCCAGCACAGAAAAGAATATACACAGCAATATTCCTGGCACAAAGAGGAACTCAACAAATATTTGTTGAATGCAAGGTTGCTACAGAAGAAACAACGATGCCCCCGCTTCATCAAAAAAAGTGATAATGAAGAAAACTAATGGATATGTAAGGTCATATTGAATGTTCTCTGACATTTTCTTATCTAAACCCTTAAGCTAGGCCCAATGTAAAAAAAAAATGTTTATCTGCATAATGGAAGAATATGTTTAATTACTAACAATGGAGAAATTTTTCTAGTTGGCATAACATAGACATGATGGTGATTTTGCAATGCTTGGCATTGTTTAGAAGGATCTCATGCCACCCTACTCTTTTTTTGATGAAAGAGTCCAATAGTAAATTAGAGAATGTGTCCCAAGATTTCTTGACAGAATGATTTGGCCTGAAAGTTCCCACTGGTGGTCCTGATGGTACAGAGAATAGAAAACTAATCATTAAAAGAACAGAACAGGATTTCCCAATATTGATCCTGAGACAATGCTAAAGGCCTAGAGGGTGTCAAACCCAATAATATAGTTACCCTTTTAGATCAATGATCCTTATAGATCATCTTCACTTGCCTTTTCCTGTGCCATATGTATAATCAATTGGTGCAACAGTTCACCTCCAACTTCTCCATATGTTTTCAAATGATCAAGAAGTCCAATTTAGGATAAGCAGATATTATTAAACAATATTTCCTCATTCTGAAAGTTATTTCTTAATGTTATATTTTTCCTGTGGCATTACAGGTTTAGTCATATCCTTTATATAAAATGGTGTTTTTATTTCTCCATGGAGCATGATTTTCAGCAATGCATCTGGCTAAGCTTTTTTGCTGAAAGTTTCAAAACTGGTAAGTATGTGTTTCATGCTAGCTCTCTTCTTTATTAAATATCTTCCTTGACTCACCTGGGAGAACATCATTCATTCTGGGAATTCTGAACCAAGCATTTGGGCCATATGCCCTGCCCTTCAGGGCTCAGGACCAATTGATCATCTCCTAAATTTCAGTGCTTACTTGCTAAATCACATGGATATCAGTTTAAATTCAAACACTTGAGAGGTGATGTTGTAGGAAGACTCATATAAGCAGGAATAGTCATTGATAGCTTCTATTAGTCATGTGTGTCTGCTGTATTCTTTGAGGATGGAATTGTAAGCAACTGATGAATCATGAATTTAATTTCAATCACACAGGAAGAATTAATTGTATGTACGAGTGTATGTGTAGATTTGCTAATAGCTGAACCCATTGACTATTAGCATCACAGAAGATCTCATTCAATGATTGTCTTTTCTTATAATAATACTAATGATAATTTTAGCAAACATTTATTGATCGTTTACTATATGCCAGGTATTATATTAAGTGTTTTACATTCATTTTCTTATCTGTTCCTCTCCAAATTCCCTATATAAATGCTTGCGTTTTCCAGGTCTTATACCTCACATCAGGGAGTCAACTGGTCCAGAAAGAAAATATACTTTGTATGTTTGGATTTATAAAGATTTAATAACTTTCATAAAGAAGTAAATTGGTATTTTCTTTTAAATTCCTCAATATAAAAACCATCTGTGAGGCTGACGTCATTTTACCTTGGGAAACCATTTCCTTATGAAATTTCCACAGTGCGTGCTCTGTTTCCCAAAGTCAATTCTTTTAGCATCATCCCCTCTTTGCTGCTTGTCTCTAAACCCAATGAGCATTACGCATTTCCAACATATATTGAAACTGATGCTGATTTTTGTCAACCTTCACTGTGGAGCATAAGTAGTTCCTCCTGGAGACACGGATACATAAATACTGCAGTAAAAGCCCAGACACATGTCCATTGAACAGCCTTGTAATTGATGGGTAATCATTTCACTTTCTCAGCCAGTGATGTATGAAAATTTACTGCTTATATTTCCAAATCTCCTCACTCTGCCCAGCCCAACCCCCAATGCCCTCACATATATCCTCTCGGCTGTCAAACTGACTGATGCTTATTTAAATTCCACAAGCTCAGATGCATCAAAATCTAACCATGGATATTCATCTCCACGATCTAACCCCAATACATAAAAGTTCTACCACATGGTCACAGGCTTCTCAGAAAGTTCTACAGCAAACCTTGCAAGTCTCACATTTCTGGAAGCTGAATATTTCATTTCTGGAAGAAGCTACCTGTGAACACATTCATTTCTAAATTTTAAAAATGTCAAGGGATTTTCATAAGGGGTGAGATAGAGGAATTGCGTAGTGCTTTACAATGGTAGTGATTAACATGATTCAGTGGAAATAATATGAACTTTGGAGACAGATTCAGTTGGTTTCAAATCTTCATTTGATCATTGGTTAATCCTGTGATCTTAAGCAGGTTGTTTCATCCGCCTGACCTCAAAATGTTTATCTGTAAAGACAATAATGCCTGTCTTCTAGGATTGCTTTGAGGCTTAAAGAAGCCAATTTAGGCAAATTAATTAGTTTAACAACTATTTTCTGAGCACCTATTATATATAAGCAAGTATTATGCTAGGTGATAAAAATTGAGATCAATTTAAAAAAACCCTTTGCCTTCAGGGAACTTACAGCCAAGCTGAGGAGACAGGTAATAACACTAAAGTGTGTTAAGTGACATGAGCAAGTGCAGCCAGAGGCAGGGCGACTGCACAGATTAGGAAGGGAGGGGCGAGAAGTCAGGTTACTGAGCTAGGGCTCCACAGACGAGCTGGGACTGGAGCAGAACTTGTGCAAGGATATGGTGGCGGGGGTACACTGAGTTGGGAAAAAGTCGTGGCCTGAGAACAGAGGTAGCATAAAAGGCTCTGTGTGCAATATCGGGGAGTTTAAACTTTATTCTGGGCAGTCACTGAAAGGATTTCAAGCAGAGAAGAAACATACTCAGATCTGCACTTTGGAAAGCTCACTCTGGTTACAAGAAAAAGGATGGGTTGCAGATGGTGAGACTCCAAGTAGAGAGACCTGTTAGGGAGCTAATGCAGGAGACAACATGGGAAATGATGGTCTGAAGTAATGATGTGGCAGCAAGGAGGAAAAAGAGTGGACAGAGTCGGAACCTATTGATGAGGTAAAATTGACAAAAGATATGGTGCCTGAAAGGAAATGGATTATGGGGGAAGTGGCTTCTACCTGGAACAGGGAGTAAATTGTTAGCACTCCCTGAAGAAGAAAAATGGGTCTGGGGACAAGTTATGGATATAAGAAGCTTGATGAATCTGTGTGGAGACATCAGTCCCAGACACTGCCAAATGCACCGCTTGGAGTCCCTTGGCCTTCCTTTCATGCACCTGGGACTTTCCACCTGCAGTCTTCCCCTGTCCCCCACCTCCATGCATGGGGTGCCTCAAGGAGCATAGTGGGGAATTATACCCACAGAAGCAGCCTTCAGCTGATGACAAAGGGAGCTGAAGGGTATTCTCTGCAGGAGGATTTATCTACAGTTCCCCAGCAGGACTCAACCCCAGTTGCCCATGGCGCTAATTCTGTTTCCTGACACTCTTGATTCCTGCATTAACCTATTCCCTCCCCTACTGGAGCTTCCGGGGAATATCCTCTCAAATTAAGCACTTGCACTCAAATGCTTGTCTCAGGGTCCGCTTATGTAGGGAAATTCCACACCAAATGTGTACAGCAAGCATTTGGACATATGGTCCTGTGTATTGGAAAAGATATTTGGGGAGGAGACATAAATTTAGAAACTATCAGCATATAGGTGAGAGCTGAAGCCAGAGGAAGGAACAAGCTCACCTTGAGGATGGGAGTAGACGCGATATACTAGGACATAAGTAAAAGAGAAAAACCTCAAACCCAGTGTGTGAAACCTGACAAACTTACTAAGTACCATTTCCTTTTCAAATAGTGATCCGCAGCAGAGAAGTTCTCAAACAAAGTTGTCTGGAAATACAGGACTAATTATTTGATAGTTATGTAATCAATTTAATTTATGGTTCTTCTGCTGTACCTTGAAAATTGAGTATTTATTCGTTCTTTATGAGCTGTAACATTTTATGGCCTGTCAGGGCATTGATTGATACAGTGCACTGAAAAAATAATCATATAAGATTACCTTAAAATACATATCCATATCTGTCATTTTGACAGTAGAATTGCAATACTATAAATCTAAAAAGATTAAAAATTTTAAGTAGAATGCTCTAGGTTGAGTATTTATTAAAATACCTCAACAGTATACCCAAAGATAAAACAGAAATGAATCATTAATTTGAATTTAAGAAAATTCAGCTCTGGAATTCTGGGGTTACAAAAGGTCCCATGTTTTTTATGGACCTTAAAGTTATCTGCCATTCTCACTACATTTCGCCTGACAGATTGTTTCCAGACCAGAGTGCAATCTTACGCGATGCCATTCTCAGAGTACATTTCAAGAAACACATAGGTATGGAAAAAAGAACTCCTGATCTATGAATACTTTGATAACAATAGTGTACTCCAAAAATCAGAAGAAATCTATAAAATTGTGATTGTTTTTTGACAAACTTCAAGAAAAGATGATGTGGCTATAGTTTATCCTTCCATATACCACAAAAGTCCAGTTATGGGCCAGCACTCAATCGTTTTACCTTCTAATATCCCTTTTACCTTCCCTCTATTGGAACCACATATGTTGGCAATTCATTTTCCAATGTTATATGGTCAGAGATATAAATGAATGCTACTCAGAGCTTTAGATCAATAGGAACTAACCATCAGCACCATCATGATTTAATAGAATTCTATTATTTAATAAATAATAAAAATAATATTATTTATTTAATAATAAAAAATATATTATTTTTAAAATATTGAGAGTGCTTGTGTCCCTCATTCTCCCACCAGCATGCAGGAGGTGAATTTCTTCAACTGAGAAACAAAGTTAGAGATTTATATCTAGAAATATAGTAGTCCTAAGCACTTCCTAAATACAATTCTCAACTGGAAATGCAGCAAAGGTAAAAATGGAAGTGAGATGATGACCAATGTTCCTATAAATGAGTAGGAATTCTAAATAAATCCACAGCCAGTGCTCCGTATCTCAGACTCGCCACCCCATGTGGAACCCCACATCTTCACACTCCCTCCCAGCCTGTGAGTCCCCAGGACCGCTTTCTGGAAAAGAGCAAGGTCCGTAGGTGTTTCATTATAATATAAGCTCCATCTCTTTCTACCTCATGATCGAATCCGCCTCCTTTATTGTCTTTCTCTAAGGCAACATTACTTTCTCTTTGGTTCCACTGATTCTCTGCTTGAAAGCAAATCCCAAACAAATCCTCCCACGGGTTGCCTGAGGCCAGTCCTGCTCCCTCCTGGCTCAGACTGTCTCCTGGGGCTGTCCTCAGCCTTGCGTTCTGTTTGTGTAAGTGCTCGCTTGCTTGCTTCCTGCCTCTGTGGTCTGGCTTCATGTCTGTGCTTCTTTGGGGCCTGCTTCTATTCCATACCTTGTACTAGAATTACTTCTGTCCTTGTCTTACTCACCCACGTGAACTGACTCTCACTCAACCTTCATGCAACTTTCTTCTCTTGGAGGGCACAATTGGGCCTCGCCCATTTTTTTTTCCTTGCAACAACAACAACAACAACAACAAAACAAAAGGAAAAGAACTTAAGGTTTGTTGGACACCTACTGTGTGCCATGGACTGTGCTGGGGGCTGCTTTACAGGCACTGCATTTCACCCTCATATCATTCCTACGAAGTGGAGGTAAATCTCACTTTACAGACGAAGAACTTGATAATCAGAGGGGTAAGATAACTGCATCAAAGACCCAACAAACCGTCCAACATTTTATTTATTTATTTATTTATTTTAATTTGCATATGGGCAGGAGGCACCAGGGATCGAACTCCAGACCTCCAGCATGGCAGGTCGGAGCTCTGCCTGCTGAGCCACGGCAGCCACCCCGTCCAACATTTTAAACACAGTCTCTTTGATAACAAACTCCTAGCTTTTTCCATTCTAATCCACACAAGTCTGATCAGGTCATCTATTCTATATAAAACTCTTCCCTGACTCCTCACTGCCCAGGGACAAAGTCCTGACTCCTCAGAGTACTGCACAAGCCTCTCTATCTGATCCCACCCACCTCCCTGCACTCAGCTCTGGCTGCACAGTCCAGCTGTCCTAACCCAGGGCCACTGCCTATAGCATCCTGCGCTGTTTTGCCCCTCCTTTATTGACGCTGATACTTTTTCTGCCCTTGTCCACTTGGGCAAAACTACTCGCCTTTTAGGACTCAGCTCATGTCTCCTCCCTCTATGAAGTTTTCTACTGAACAGCTGCTCTCCTTTCGTCCTACTATATTTGACCACCATCTGTGTTAAGCTTCCTCATCCCCTCCTAAACCCCACAACAGTATGCTGACATACTTCACAGCCCCAGTAACTAATTCATTTCATCCCATCTGTTTTCCTCGATTAGAAATTCCTCATGGGCAGGAGTCATAACTTGGCCATCTCTGTACCTCTAGGGCAGTCCTTTCCAATAGAACTTTCTGCAGCAAAGGAAACATTCCTCTCTGCTGTGCAATGCAGTAGCCCCTAGCCACATGTGCCTACTGAGCACTTGAAAATGTGACTAATGAAACTGAGGAACTACAGTTTCATTTTATGTAATTTTAAGCAATTTAAATTTAAATAGGTACCTGCAGCTAATGGGTATTGCATTGTCAGGGCAGATCTAGGGCTTATAAAATGTCTGAGATGTAGTAGCCATCAGAGAGTATTTGCTGAATTGGACATAATTCATTCCACTAAGGTAACCCAAAGGTTTTCTCTTAATCAAGCCCAAGAGTCTTTGCTGTGTTTTTCATCCTGCTCGACCGCTTCACTGATGGAGAGATTCTTGATTGACCATCTCATCTTTATACACATTTCAGGCCTTTCAGGGCTACCTGGAAGAGTGCTCCTCTCTTTCTTGGAACTCTTTCTGACCACTAATTTGCTTCCTCTGTCTTTTTTTTTTTTTTTTTTTCGGTCTCTTTCCCATTTCTAAAGGAGTTGTAACATAGGACTGTATTTCCACGGGTCTCATTCCTCAAAATGTAACTATAAAACAGACACAGAGATATTAAAACCTCAAGGGAAAACGTATGAACAAAATATCAGCCTGATTCATTATAAACAGTTATTAGAAACAGTGGATTTGCTAGCAAATGACAGGAAAACTGATTTAGATTTGCAACAAAATTACAGCACTAGTTTTCATCTGTTACCACTCCCATCCCCCTTAACCCTGCTCCCCCAATGTAGTATTAGGGCTCTTTAATTGAAGAAATCTGCTAATTTTGGAAGTTTTGAAGTCTGAGGCTTGAGCTCACCAGGACTTACTCTGAAATCTTTGCTAATAATCTCAGTATTGCCTAGATTTCTAGGTATCTAGTAAGTCCTCCAGACACTGAGAAGCTCTGTGAACCTGAGCCCAAAATTACTGGGCATTTACAAGTGCAGTTACTCAACTAAGATTCTCTCCCTCCCACTGTACTCACACATCCTTCCGGGAACCTCATACATAGGTATGAATATTTCCAATCGACTGATGAGGAACATGAGGCTGAGAAAGGTTACTACACCCCCAGCTTCTGAGCAGTGAAGCCGGGGTACAGCCATGGTTACCCAGCAACAAAGCCTGTCCCATTCCCCTCTACCTCCCTTCCCCATGACGATTTCCAGCATTTCTTATGAACAGTAATGCCAACTGCCTCTAGAGCAAGAAGTGCTCTTTTTATCTGACTTTAATTGTATGATTTTACTTCCTTTTCCATGGTCCATTGTAAATGTAATCATTTTTTCCCCTCCACATAAAAGCCTTCATTATCATGAAATATGTTTTTTAAGCTACCCCTTAGGAACTTTATCCTCAGATTAAGTTATCCCAATTCCTACCATTTTTCTTTAGGTTTCACATGTTGTAAACGCCTCCAAGCTCTGCATGATCATCATAATGATGGAACTCCAGGACAACAGGTGGCAAGTGGATCCGCTCGGTACCTTGCATAGCAGGGCTCATAGGTTCACTGCAGTCACACAATGCTAGTGTAGAAAGTACCCGGAGCTAGCTATAAAAATAACTGATGTAAGCCTAGGCATTGCCAAATATTAATAGTGAGACCTTGCGTAAGTCAGTTTCCTCTCTGGTTTTTAGTTTCCTCATTTCATAAAATGTTCAAAACATTGAGACTAGTTGGAGGGTATGGCAGTAGCATCTAATATTCATAGGAAGATGGTACAATGTCATACAAATCTTAATATCATCTTTATTGATATATAGTAAATCATAGAATTAACATGCCTTCTTATTATATTAATTAAACAAGCTAACTTGGCAAGGGTGGAGCAGAGAGGTAAGGAAATGGACAACTCATGCCACCACATAATATTTTGAATATAGTTCAAACAATATTTTGAATAGTCATACCTACAAAAAGATAATTTAAGTAAGAGAATCATATAGCAGAAAGAATTTCACAACTGCCAAGAAAGACCAGCTTGATATATTTTTAGAATAGTTATTTTAACCTATAAAATAAGATAATAGTATTTAGAATAATACTGAATTCCTGGGTAAACATTCAATAAATACTATTTGTTAATGTATCACTGAGGTCTAGATAAGAAGCACTTATCAAATAAAACTGCATTTTTCCAAGAAGGAATGCTGAATTAAAGAAGTAGTATAGAATGGTAACTAAGAACGAGTCTTTTTCATTTTAATCCTAGCTCCACCAATTACCACATGACCCTGGGCAAGTGACTAGGTCTCTTTGTGCCTCTGTATTATAATTTATAAAATGGGGATAATAATCTTACCTCACAATCAGGTTTTACGTGGTGAAAAACTAAATCAATATATGTAATCTCTTAAAACAATGCCTGACATATATTAACTGCCCAATAATGATCTCTATTATAAATATTAAAGTAATATCAGCTGTAAAAGTCCATGACTATGTTTACCCAAAACTTTCAACATATAAATCTATTGCTATTACTGTAATTGACAATTTAGGAGGAGGATGGTCCTTTCTCTCTTTGCCAATAAAAAGGGAAAAAAAATAAATAGCAAATCCATCTCAACTGGAAGGTGTATGCTCTTTTATTTTTAAATGGGAAAGTGTTTACTCTAACCAGTACAATTTTAGGTGCTTTTAAAGTGAATTAACACTAAGGGAAGACCAGGGCTTGGTGGCAGTTAAGGGTGAGGAGGGAAAAACATAGGTACTGAGTATACAAAATTTAATCCACATAAGTATCAATCATCCTTACAAATTGAATATATAATTAATGTATTTATTAAAATCAAATATGAAGGTGATATAGAGATTTAAACTAAGTAAACACCAGGACATAGGATTACATTAAAGCAATCCCAATTTTAAATTTGTCTGCTTTCCCAGACTGGGGAAAACCAATATACAAGTAGCTGTTTATAAAAAAAAAAGTTTTCTTAGAAAGTTACATAAATACATGCAAATATTAAAGACAGCAGTGTAAATTTACAAATGATTTACTGCCAGAGTACAAATAAGTTATCTTCACTATCAACTAGGAAGGAAAAACAAATATTTTCTGGAGGGAAATCTCCAGAATTATCAAGTTAGATATGAGGGGAAGTAACGGAAAAAATAATGCTAATGTTTATTCCAAGAATTTTGGTGATTTGAGAAAGTGGGGATAAATTTTATCTAAATTCCAGATTTGAACACAGTTACAGACACATGGTAAGTACTATATGGGGCATATTGAATTGATACATACAAAGGAGCTATCAAACTTAAACAGCATTTTGGGGACCTTAATTATTGAACACCACCTGATCTAAATGATGAAACAGTAATGTAAACAACTTTACAAAGATAGAAAAATTGTCCAAATACATCCCTTGTTTCATCAGGATGACTTCAGATTATATGGAAAAACTGTCTAAGATTATATTCATTGTGCCCATCTTCATTTCCTTTAGAGCATCCAGATAAATGATAATTCTATTTCTTCAGTTATAGTTGAATCTCTATAGCTGCTCTTAGTTAGAAAACAAAAGTGAAAGTGAATTGTGATTCCAGATAAAAGTTCTACCTCCATAACCAACATGTTTAGTTCTTCTACTTTCAACACTCTGAGAAAAATAGCTCTTTTAAGATGGATACTGGGTAGGAGACGGTTAAGAAAAAAGTCCTTTAGCTTCTCCAACATTTTATTATACTCCCTAATATTTTAGAAATGCTTGAGTATATGTCAAATTTTCAAGGTCATAGTTCTAAATTCCAGAGATTTATTCTCTTCTAAATTCCTTTCCTGGACTTGGAAAACTTAAAAATGCGCTAATACCAGGCACATGAATAGACAATTCACAGAAGGAAAACATGACTTAACGCATGAAGATACATACTATTGTCTAGAAAACTTTAAAGATGTCCATTTTATAATTCAGAATACAGGGGTAAGGAAGACATTGTCTATATGTTAGAACCTTATCTACTTTTTGAGACCAAAGAAAGAAAACTTCATTTTCTCCAGAATCTGAATTTTTGGTAGCACATAATTTAACTCAACCTGTCTAGATAGATCATTTAAACAATCCAAACATAGGGAGCCCAGAATAAGAATGAGAGCCTTTAATCCTGTATAGCTTAATGTAATACCTGGATAAATCCCAGAGTGTTAAGCAGATAATCAAAAATATTGGCAAAGTCCCTTGAGGGATATGAGGGGGAAAAAAATGGAACTATTAAACTTTACCACTGGGGAAGCCCCTAATACTGTGTCAAACATTAGGGACACCCAAATCAATGGGCCAAGCCCTTGATCTTGAGGCTTACTCTTGTGAAGCTTATGTATGTAGTGGAAAAGCTTAGCCTGCCTATAAGAATACCTAAGAGTTTCTTCCGGAGGACCTCTTTTTTGCTCTGATGTGGCCTCTCTCTCTCTCTCTCTAAACCCAACTCATTACCCTCCCCACTACATGGGACACGACATCCAGGGGTGAAAGTCCCCCTGGCAGCGTGGGAGATGACTCCCAGTGATGAGCCTGGCCCTGGCACGGTGGGATCGCCAATGCCATCCTGATAAAAAGGGGGAAAAGGAGTATAACAAATAAGGTATCAGTGGCTGAGAGAGTCCAAATAGAGTCAAGAGTCTGCTCTGCAGGTTGCTGTTACACAAGCTTCAGGTAGACCTTGCTACCTATCATAGCTTGCCAACCCCCAACCAAAACCATTCCTTCCAATCCTAAAGAACACCCAGGGCATTATCTAAGATGCTACAAAGGTTCCATACACTAGGGTAACTTTCCAGAAACCTACACCCTCCAGATGGGTCCCTAGACCACAGAAGTCCTGAAATGCAGAGGCGCCAGCCTCTCCAGAATAGCAACTAATTCCATCCCCTATTCCATATTATTGACAACCCCTTCCAAAATGAAAAAGTTAGAATGGACACAGCCCAAATACCCCTAAAGAGTTAAAGAGTGGAAGAAAGATCAATGGTGAAGGTGGAGTTATATAGAGAACGTAGGGTTAAACAAATGCGTGTGACTGCTGAATAATTGTATTGATATTTCTTTTAATCTCTAGTATTTTAGAGCAGCTAGAAGTAAAAACCTAAAATGGTGGAATTGTAACCCATACCAAACTCTGAAATCTGTTCTACAACTAATTGCTAAGGGATGTTTTGAAATTTATTACTTTTTTGTATATATATGTTATTTTTCACAAAAAAACGAAAAAAATCAATTGTGATGATAAGTGCACAGCTATTTGATACTGTGAAGCACTGATTATATACTTTTGAGGATTACATGGTATGTGAATATATAAGTACATATCAATAAAAAAGATGTCCTTTTTATTTTATCTGAGTAGATGACAGTTTCATCTTCCATAAATAGTACAAATGCAAAAAACTAAACAAAGGAAATTAAGAGCCAATAAAAAAGAATCGTTTTAAAAATTCACTTTAAAAAAATTGTAATTCTTGACAGAAAGAGTAAATCATTGTTACAATTTCTTTGCATTGAAGTATTTATTTTAATAAAATCTGCTTCATAAAAGAAGCAAAACATGTCTTCTTTTTTCAGCCACTTCTGGAATATTAGACGTCTTTGTTTTTTAGCTCCCCCATTGTTTATCCGAACTGAAATGAAGAGCTCTTCAAGTTATTACAGAGAATTTTGTCATTAAGGGAATAATGCATGCCTGAGGAAAAGAGGTATTAGTTGTAATTAAAATAACCACCATGTATAGAGTGGTTACTTTAAGTTTAATACACCTAAATCTGTAAAAGCCTCAGAGGTAGATGCCACTGGCTTCACTTGTGGCACCAAGATTAAATGAATTACCAATGTCCACGTGATTGGTAAATAAGGACCCACATCTGTGGTACACAGGATATAATCACGCCACACTGCCCTTTGCCTATTTTTAAAAATCAGAGAAGTTAAGGAAGTTTCCAATAAACAAAAACACACTTCACAAATAGGAATGGCTACAGTTCAACCGGTCAAACATATTATTTCTAAAAGACAAGTCAGAACTCACCAGCAAATGACCAAAATAAATGGCCCTTGAATACAAAATGCCAAGGAGATCTGAGCCTGCATTAGACGGATGAGAGGGGTGACCCACTGGATCAGGTTGCCAAGAAATCCAGGTCTCATTATCTGAACCATAGGGGATTTGATAAAGTGTCAACAGAGCAAACCTATGAAATGCTAAAATACTTAACTGGCTAAAATTAAGTATTGTGTGACATTCAAATGAAGAGTAACCCTGATTATATAAGAGGAGGAAATGTTCTTCCTATTAATTACACTTGAAAACTAGAAACCAGCATGGTAGAGAGATGTTTTCAAAAGAACACGAAGTCCTACAGAGCAACAGATATCCAAGCAAATGGAAAATGAGTCATTAACGTCAAAGAAAATATCTGCTTATGCAACCAGGCTTTAAATACTAACACCACTGTCTGTAAAATAGAGAAAAAGTTTTTCCCATTAACATTTTAAGAGAACTTTAACATAGTCACCAGACAAATGACATGGCCCAGTTCTCAGCCACAATGCATGATCTTAAGAGCATAGTAAATAAACATGCAGATTTGATTAGACATTCATAACAAGTATATGTGTTACTTAGGTACAGACATGTTTCTGTCAGGAGTTTTGTAGCTCAAATAGTTATTTGTCTGTATTAAAACTAGTGGTCTCTTCACAATACAAACAACTAGGACTTTTCATGCTGCAACCTTTGTAATATAGGAATTTTTTGCTGCTCACAAGTGTGAGTTTCAGCATAAGGAGAAAATGATCTCTTCAAAGAAGTACCATTTCTCTTTTCACTTCTACCCAAATTCAGATGTGGACAAAAGAGTTCTTATTCTCCAGGGGTAACAGGCAGTGAATTGAGCTTCAGGTTCTACCATGGAGGAAAACCAAGGTTTGGATTAAAAGAATATAAAGAAAATGCTTGAGGAGAAAATCAATAACCACAAAGAGCTATAGGTGAAATCGTCTAACGCCATCTCACTTTACAAGTGAGCCAAAAAAAGTGGCTTGATGAAAACTGTTCTTTCTACCACCCCCGTGTTAGTTTGCCAGGGCTGCTATGATAAATGCCATACACTGGTTGGCTTTACAACAGGAATTTATGGGCTCATGGTTTCGAGGCTAGAAAACCAAAATCAAGATATCAGCAAGGCTTGCTTTCTCCTAAAGTCTGCAGTATTCTGTGCTACCTGCCTGTAACCTTTGAGGTTCCTTGGCTTGTATCTCTGCCTCCTATTACATGGTAATGTCCTTTCCTTTCTTTGGCTCTTACAGTTTCTGTAAACTTTTGGCTTCTTCCTGTATGGCTTTCTGCAAATACTGGCTTCTGCTTTCTTCTTTTTGTAAGTCCTGCAGTAATATGAATTAAGACCCTCCCCCATTCAGTTGAGCAGCACCCAAACTAAAAATAACATCTTCAAGAGGTCCTATTTACAGTGGGGTCATACCCACAGGAATGCAGATTAAAATTAAGGACATATCTAAATTGGAGTGCATTTTTCAATCTACCATCACACCTCTTTATATCTCTCCTGTGGGTAAGTATGTTTCATTTCTCATATATTATAAGTTGAATCAGTTTCTGCCTTTTGCTTTATCTTGCTGTTCTACTTTTAAAAAAACTCTTCTACCCTTAGAAATGGATGAGAGTTTATTCATTGACCAGCATATGTTTAAGCCTAATCTCTCTCTTTTTTACGACTTTGCTTTCAAAGCACAGCATAAAGATCTTTTTTGTGCATGAAATAACAGATATCTTTTAATGATTTCCCAACAATTTTCACTCAGATCGTGATTCTGAATGATAAAATATGGAGAAATGGATATAGAATGGAAATGAACATAAATAGGAATACATATGCAAATAAATGTCATATGTCACAATATGATACCATAGACACACTCACATACATATGCATCAGAATACAAAAATGAATAAGACTGATAATACCAAGTGTTGACAAAGACGTGGAACAAGTAGAACGCAAACATTTCTGGTGAGAAATTGATACAACCCCTTTGGCGATATCCATTAAAGCTTAACACACAGTTTATAACTGAGAAGGTCCATTCGTGGGTATTCACCCCAAATAAGTGTGGACATATTCATACGCACAAAAAAATATGTACTGGAAAATTTGTAGCAGCACTGTTCTTAAGAGCTAAAAACCAGAAACTATCCAAATGCCCATTAACAGTAGAATGGATAAATAAATTGTGGTATGTTTGCACAAAAATCATACTTCACTTAAAGTGGCCCTATCAATTTTATAATCCATTGGATCCAAATAATTGAAATGCCAAGACTCAAACTGACTTAATAAGGAAACTTACTCTTGCACAAAGCTTGAAATCCACAGAAAGGCTGGGTTCCCTGGTTGGTCAGTATAGCAGCTTAGAAATATTATCAAGGACCCAGGTTCTTTCCATTTTTTGCAAAGCCATCTTCAGCATTGGCTTCTTTTCCAGACATAGCCACGTCCAGAAGTAGACATGAACTATATATTTTTTGTCTTCCTTTCTTAGGAAAAAATAACTTTTCCTTAATTATTGAACATATATCACATTTTCTCTGATATCTCATTGGTAAAAAGTGCTTCATATTCCAAAGCCAATTGCTGGTAGGATATGGGATGAAAAAAATTGACTAAGACTGATCTTCTGAAATGGAATCAATTTGGAAATACTGACCACCGCAACAACTAACTAGCAGTAATGGTTAATATTAAGAGCATTTATTTAAATCCCAGATACTGGGCTTCCCATTTCTGTTTAGAGATGTGGAGAAATGGAAACAGAACCACAATCAAACTTAGGACAAAAATCTGAACAACAGAAGTTCACAAATTTTCTTGTACTCATCACAGTGCTGAAGTTTCAGGGCAACCAATCGGCTAAAAATCCAGGGAGAAATCAGTGCCTGTAGTGAGAAACAAGATGCATGCACTGATCCAAAAGATCTCCCCTGAAATATTTATTAATTACAAAGAGAAAATAGTACCTTTACAGTGAAAGGAACTGGCAGGTGCCACTTGTACCAGTAACCAAAGTTAACTAGTGGTGAGATTAGAGAAGCCACATGATGTGGCACCTCTTTTAATAAAGTGAGGCAGGCACTTCAACTCTGTTGCAGTCTTCCCCCCGATCCATAACCTCAATCTAGCCACGAGAAAACATCAGACTAACCAAAACTATGGGACATTCTACAAAACACTAGACAGTATTATTCAAAGGGGTCCAGGTGATGAAAGACAAGGAAATAATGAGGAACAGTTACAGGTTGGAAGAGACTAAAGAGACATGACAATCAAATGCATTGTAGGATCCTGGATCAAATGTTGGCACAAAAAAAAATGGACATTATTGAGAAACTGATGAAACCCAAACAAAATCTGTAGTTATGTCAAAAGCAATATATCAGTGACTTTTGATAATTGTGCCATGGTTGTTAGATTTAACATTAAGGGAAGCTGGGTGTTGGTTATACAGGAACTATCAATACTATTATTGCAAATGTGTATAAGTCTAAAATTATTTTGAAAGAAGAAGCAAAACAAAAACAACATGTACTTATTTGCTATTCTTCTAAGATATAAATCTTCCATAAGTATTAGACTTTCACTAGTTTTCCTAGTTTTCTACAGCAGTGGTATTTGTGCTAACAAAATGAATATCATTATGGCTCATAAGCACTCAACATAAAAACAAACAAATAGAAAGTATTCAAGAAGTTTAGGTAGACATTGAAAGATAAAAGCCAGTAAACAATAATTTGAATGTCAAGAAACCAAACAACTTTGTTCTTAAACTATTTCCTTCTTTTCTGTATATCTTGGTTCAGATGTAATTTTCTCAACTCTTTTAGAACTCCTAAATCTTCCTTTTTCATAATTTTTATCATCACTTATAAAGAAGCTCTTTTTGTTAATTCCATTATACACTATAAGTAATGGGGACTACAGAGCATCTTACTAAGTAGCTTCATAGTCTATAGTTTGAGCTACAAGAGCAAACAGAATCAACATGTTCTTAATATAATTGAAATACTTTTGTGATTTCTTAAGAGCCTAATAGTGAAAAGGAAAGGAGATGACATTTGTAATTGAAGCAAAAGAATAATGCAAGTTTCTGAAAAAGCAAAGGTAAGAATAAAAGCTTTCTAGCTGACTGTTGGTAATCTGTTTCTCCCTCCAGAAAATGTTAACTACAGTGTTTGACCCTGTTCCACGATGGTTTACTGAATGTTTGTGGAGGGAGGATGGGAAATTGATAAATTCCCTCTCTAATTCATAGGTGAGCAGATTACAAAGAGACACATCTGAACATGATAAGGTGATGGCATATACCGAAGATTCTAGACTTTTAACTCCATGCAGGGCTATATGAAACAGCATTCTTCGTTCTACGTGTGGAAGGAAGAGTGAACTGAATACTTGATGATCAAAATGGCAGACGTTGACAGAGACTGCTGTTTGTTCACCAAACTCCATTTCCACGTCCTTCTGGGAGGACATCCAGATTACATTCCTCAGTCTCCTTGTCATTATGTGTGGGTCATTCAATTGAGTTCTGGCCATGGAATGTGGGAAGAAATTATGCATGTCACTTTCAGAGTTGGCATGTGACAAATGTTCCATGCAATCCTCCACGCATTCTCCTCTCTTATATATATATATATGTTACACTCAAGACTGCTCTGTTACATGTTAAAGCAAAGGGAGCCCCTGTCTACCTAGATTGCTAAGCCATGAGCCACCAATTGTCATTTCCTTACAATCAGCACTGAACTGTGATATGAGATATAAATATTTATTGTCTTATGCTACTGTGATTTTGGAGCTCCTTATTACTGTAGATAGCCTACTGGACTAATACAGTATTCCTTATGATTTAGGAAATAGTGATACGTGAGACTCTCCACTCTCAACTTTCTGGGTAATATATGTTGTGTCTACATAGATCAAAGTCAATCAGGCATTCTTGAATGTGTCTTTACTTCCTCTTTTTTCTTGTTCATTTTTCCCTTTTGTAGCATATTATCTAGGATATGGTTTTATTGTATGTGAACTTTTGTGGGGTGACCATATGTTCCAACTTTCTTGTGATATTGCTGAACTATGCCTATTGTACCAGTGTAAGTGTTAATATTAACACCTTCACTCAAAAGATTAGCTGATAAATTATAAGGTCACCCTTTGATAAACCACCTTACTTGAGAATGGAATGGATCTAAAAGAATGAATAGAACAGATGGATCACACAGTATTATGCTTCATGAGTATTTGAAGTTACATTTCTACTATTATTTTTTAGGTTGCCAAAAATAAAGCATGTTCTCTCCAGTATATTGCACAATATCATTTCTTTACAAGTCTATCAGTCACAATGGTTAAAAAAAAACAGATTAAATAGGAAGCCTGTAGAACATATTGCTTAAATCCTTTCAGTGATTTAAAATAAATTGTTTTGGTATATGTTATATAACATATTATTAAAATTTATCAAGTAATAAAATCGGCTATCTAATACTAATAATAATGTAAGTGTGGCTGCATAGTTTTGGGTAAAGAGAATCTACTTACAAACTTAGGATTCTCATATGAAGCACACTAGAAAAGAGGTCTTGATTGTATATCAAACCCGGGTGACTAGAAATTGAAGTTTGCATTAAAGGCTATGCATAAAAATTAATTCCATGTGAATCTTTTTCCATTAATAAGAATTTCAAACTGATAAAAATATTCTTCATTGGCAAACTGGGACTAATTCTTGATTTTCTGGATCATTTACTGCAAATAGACATTTCTTTACACTCCTTAGAGACAGTTTTAAGAGATCACTTCAGTTTAGACCATTTTTTTCACAACAGGTTTAAAAAAGGAAAACAGAAAAGAATCTGTAATGACTACAACTGAGTTAGGGTTAATTAGGAACTAACCTTAAAATAGGTTCTCTTTAGACAGTTCTGGTGAAGAAACTTTGCTTTTAGGGTTGCAAAGTGTGATGGTGGGGAAATGAGCTTCAGTGAATATGGTATCATACAATGGTAAGAATTATCATGTGACATGGAAAGCACTGTGAAGAGGTAAGTAGAAGATTCACCTTCACTGTACCTTCCACAATCATCAAAATCCCTGCCATTCTGAAGACGGATCACATCTCTGTTTTCATTCTGGCATACAAACCTCACCAATTTTATTCAGGTTGCCACCTGGACCTACATTATTGAAATGTCCCTCACCATAGCTTTAATTCATTGTAAAAAAAAATGTCATTAACCTTTGGGGAGGATTAATCACAAAAGATGCTGAAATTGTGCATTACACCCTGTACCTGAAAACCTGTTTGAAACGTGCTCGACCACATTGAGTTTCTGTCTGAAATAGCTGATTTAAGCCCTTGATATAGTATAGTTGGAACCCCATTCATTGTGTTATCATTTTATACAGTCTGTCCATAAAAACCCCAAGAGAAGAATGCACTGTCTGTCCATGAAAAATAACCCGCTGTCTGTGGCTTATGGAAACAACGATAGAATTTTAAATACCTAGAAAAATCCAGGCTTAGCCATTTACACGATTTTTGCCAGGGCTCCTCTGTTGAATCGCAACATTCAAATATAATGAGCAGAGGAACACAATTAAATATGCATCTTAATGAGGAATGGAGAATTGAGATTTTTGTCATTTTTCAAAAACAAAGCTTCCAAAATTTAAAATAATGAAGTAACATGGCTGCTGGAGAGAAGTAAGGGATGCATTATTAGCCACAGCCATAAATGTCACGTATAATATACTACAGCAATATTGTTCACTTTGACTATGGCTCTTTTATTTCTTGGTCTCATGTATCTCCTGCTGTTAACTGTTCATCTCCCATCAATTTTATTCTCATCAGCAGTTGCCCTGGTCAGGCAGAAAGACTGTTTGGTTTAATTAAATGCCCCACTAACGAGAGAACGCTAAGCAGACTTGGGCATGCCCCAAGCACCAGCTCTCACATTTGAGCAGGTGGTGACAAGCCTTGGGCTTATTCTGAAGCCTGGATTTTATATCTGTTTGAGCTCAGCGAGAAGGCAATTCTCTAAAAAATGTCTCCTAGTCTCGAGGCCTTAAAGAATAAAAATAATTTACACCAAGATAATTATTATTGATTCTTGCTACATGGAATTCTGTTGTAATGACTTTGGATATATTATACATCCAGCAGTTTTGCTTTGAGTAAAATTGTGATCCAAATATTGTACTGTATCTCTGGCAAGGGGTCCATCTAAATACTCTTTGTAAGAACTATGGTTTAGTTGTTGAAACCTCCCAAGAGGTTATTAGTTGTTTGCAGGTCCAGGCGTAACGCTGGCACCTTGAATTCATCTTTACCAATTTCAGTCTGATAAGAGGAAGAGGAACAAGGAGGAAGAAGGAAACAGTACTGTGTGATCTGATAACATGGAAGGTTTCTCAAAACCTTCCACACGTGAGCAAGAGTCCAAAGGACAGAACAACGCTGCCATCATTATCAGATGAGCATAACTCTATGCGTATCCTTGTGACATGTAAATGACTCTAATTCACATGTGTTTGGTGGAAATTGGGTGAACCAGTGAGCAGCGGCAGCATCTCAACCACTCATGAGTGTCAGGGAACCCAGAAGGAGCATCCCGCTCAGCGTCTCTGAGGGGAATCGTGGTCATCTAATCGAGTGGCCTCATTTATTTAGAGGGATGGTTGGTTGCCTGTTTGAAAGGATTTATGTACCCTAAAATAGACACATTTTAATCCTAATTAATCTTGTGAGAGCAACAGTTTCTCTTAATCCCCATTCAGTACTATAGGTCGGAAATTTGACTGAGTTTTCTCCACGGAGATGTGACTCAATCAACTGTGGGTAGTTAACTTGACTGGATGGAGATATGTCTCCACCCACTCTAGGTGGGTCTTGCTTAGTTTATTGGAATCCTATAAAAGAAGAAGTATTTTTGGAGAAAGCTTGAGAATGCCGCAAAGTCCACCAGCCAGCAACTTTTGGAGATGAAGAAGGAAAACGCCTCCCTGGGAGCTGGAAAGGAAGGTAGCAGATGATGCCATGCTCTCCATGTGCCTTTCCAGAAGAGAGAGAAACCCTGACTGTGTTTGCCATGTGCCTTTCCACGTGAGAGAGAAACCCTGAACTTCATCGGCCTTCTTGAATCAAAGTGTCGTTCCCTGGATGCCTTATATTGGACATTTCTATAGACTTCTTTTAATTGGGACATTTTCTCAGCCTTAGAACTGTAAACGAGCAACTTATCAAATTCCCCTTTTTAAAAGCCATTCTGTTTCTGGTATATTGCATTCCTGCAGCTAGCAAACTAGAACAGACAGGATTCTACATTAAAGATAAACCTAATTCATAAACTGTATTATAAGCTGATTTTCTTTTTCCATCCATTATTTATTACATTGATATTATATAGTATAAAATTGGGGAAAAATGAACTCACAATTCCCCCACCCAAAAGCATCAATTATTTTTCCTTTTCCATATTCCCTGCCAGTCGTGGCCTGTATGCATATGTAAAGGCTCTATTTGGGGAATACATTACACCATACTTGCTTGTTTAATCCCTGCAGCGGGTCGTCATCCCATTCCATAGGGGAGACTGAGACTAAGGAAAGTTAAGCAACTGGCCCTAGATTGTATGACAAGTTGAGAGATCTTGGAACTGAACTCTGATCAGTCCAAATCCAAAGCTGGAAATCTTAGCCCTCTGTAACGTGGCACCCTATGTTATGTGATCAAGTCATGGACAGACTTTCATATTCTGCTTTTATTTTTCCATCTTGTTAAATGAATGTCTTACCTTTTTATTGCCTGCAAAAAAATTCATTTAAAAAAATATATTGACATTTAACTATTCTTAAATATATACATACTTCTCATTTCTTTGCTTGCGTAGCTAGTTACTGCAATGAACATTTTCTTGCATGATGCTTTTTTCCTTTTTTATATGGTTCCTAAGGACAAATTCCTAGGAGTAATGTCATTCTTGTTAAAAAGTGTAAAAATAAAATATTTAGCTATTGTACATACATGAACATGCATTACAGAGGTTTTGTGGATTTTCAATGAAAAGATGAGAATTACATTACATTCCTTCAACATTCCTTATGTTCTTAATATGTGCTAGGCACTAAGCTAAACATTAGATATACAAAGATGCCACAAGATTAGACCCTTGCCTTCCTGGTATTGAATTTTACTAAGGGAAAAAAAATCACATATTTAATTTTTAATACACATTTTCTTCATAAGTCACATGATGACAAAAATCAAACCAGGTCCCTTCTAAACTATTCAAAAGGAATAAGACTAAAGTAGTGAGCTGTTTGTATATATTTTTTCATAAAACAAGACAGCCCTCTTAGAAGCCCAGTACAATCCAAGCTACCCCATTTATAGCATGCCCCTAAACAATTTATCTCCCAGTTTCCTCATCTATAAAATGGATATAATCTTTTGTAAGTTTATTGTGATGTTCAAGTGAGATAATATCTCTGAGCATTTAGAACAGTGCATAGCACCGAGGAAGCTCTCAATACCTGTAAGCTAGTTCAATAAGTGTGCTGGAGTCAGCTTGGAATCCTTGTGATTGATAAATTTTCAGGAATTTTGCAAGACAGTTGTTAAACACAGCCATTATTAAATACTCCCCCTGGTGGGAGAATTTACACCATGGAAATTGGCAAGCACTACAAGTCAAGGCTTTTTATTCAGAGAGCAATCATTAAGCATGCATCAGCACACCACTAACTACTATTATTCATATTTGTATTGTTACCACTTTTAATGTTGGAAAAGAGTGCTACCTATTCAGGGGCAGCTATAGAAGCACATGGTCACAGGGTTTGTTTGGTTCTTTTCCTGCCTTGCTGACCAGTAAACGCTGTTCTGGTTTAGGTAAAAAGCTACCAACTACATATTCAGTCTGTAGATACAGTTTAGACAATCCCTACAAAGTAACCCCCTGGTAAACTCTGTTGAATTAGAATGTAAATGAAAATTTGTTACTTGATTAGGAAATATGATTGTGAAGGGAAAGGGAAGAATACTCAGAATGGATTAATGGAGATAAAATATAGGACTTTGCCATTTGACCTAGCCAGTTTTCAATTCTGACTCTGCCACTTACTATCTTCAAACTTTAATTTGGCTTAATCTCACTGAGCTTGGTTTTCTCATCTGAAAATTGAGGATAATAACATCTAATTCATAAAATTGCCATAAGGATTAAATGATCTATTCTCAAGTGACCAATATACAGTCGATACTTACTACAAATCCGTCTTCTTTTCTCCCTTAAGATGGGAAAGTCCTAAGAGCATTTCTGTGTTGAGGAGAGGAGCCCATAGAAATGAAAGAGAAATTATTGATGAAACATGGGCTCCGAGGAATCTGGAAGCGACGGTGTCAGTGGGAAGAGGAATGATTAGCTTCAGAAAGGAGCTTTGACTAGGAGAAGAAAGTTCAAATGTGATGGCTTCTGTTTTCTCTGGGAAGTTTAAAAAGAAAAAAAAAGGTTGCTGTTAAAGAGTCAGGATCTGAAGAAGGCAGGTGGTCACAGGACATGGGAAGGCAGAGAGAGAAGGATCACTGAGCAGCCCCAGCACAGCTGGGGTGGGAGAACACATGTGTAAGGTGCTCTCTGCCCAGTGTAAGGTGCTCTCTACCCATCCAGCATCGACAGTGTGCTCCATGTCAGGTGTGGGAGTGGAGAAGACACCCAGGTGGAGTAATGCAGGAAGCTGTATCGGCGGGGTAGGTAGTAGTATAGTAGAGGTAGGAGGGGCACTGCTGCAAGAAGGGGTGAAGTGATGGGTACGAGAGAGGAAGGCTGGATTGAGAACGTGAAGAAATGGGAGGAATCACGGAACTGCAGGCTCGGTGAGTTCAAAGAGCCACAGACATGGAGGGGTAAGAGCGTGAGAGTTACACAAGGGTGTCGGACTGTTGTCAGAGGCTGGGAGGCAGAGGAAGGAATTTCTGAGGTGAAACCGCCCCGGGTAGTAACAAGGTCAAGGCCTGGGAAGTAGTCAGAGTTGAGTCCTCTAAAGCAAAACTATAACTCAGCTGAAGAATCAAATTTGAGGAGAATGACAAGATACAAAACTGATTTTTCTGGGCACTCAAGCCATATCAGAAGGAATCACAAAGAAGGGAACATCTAAAAGTTCAAAAGTAATTAGAAATACGTGTGAAATAAGTAAATACTCCTCCAAGGAAAGTCTTTTTGCCCTTTTGAAGGAAACAACATGCAATTGGATATGTTAGCTTGTGTATGTTGTTGTGAAAAATGAATCTCACTCCTTTATCGCCACATGGCAGCTAAAGAAAGACAAGATATAAAACCCATATGAGAACTAGTTAGGCTGTGGGAAAAACTATAAGCAGGAAGATGTCATAACAGCTTCATTTATGAAAGGGAAACATTGGAAACTTAAATACCAACAAAGTATAATGGTTAAGGGGATTGTGGACTATATCCAGGGTAGAATATTGTCTGTTTATTAAAATGATCGCTATGAACTATAAAACTATAAGTGGATTTTACAGGGGATCTATCCTCTTTTTTGCCATTTTCCATAATTTCTTAAATAATATGGCTATGTTAAATTATTAATGTCCAATTTCAATTCCCTGCTACTGTTCAGTAATTACCATTGAACACCTATGAATTTCCTATAACAGCTCTAGAAAGGAGCTTGCAAAACGTAGGTGACCCTGTCATTGACTTAAGAGATTGAAATTCTCCAAGAAAAGCTACTTTACGTCAGTCTGTTTAGCTCCCTATGCTTCAGTTTTCTCCAGTATCAGAAGAAGGGGCTCTATCCTTCTCCCTAAGGCTAACTCTTTCTCTGTCTCTAGAAAGAGAGGTTCTGCTCATTTTTTACTTCTGACCACTGCTTGCATGGTTCCTCCTTATTATGATGCTTTCTTCTCTTCCTTCTTCTTAATCCTACTCACTTTTTAAAAATGAAAGTAGTCATCCATTTCCTCCATGATATTTTCTCCAATGCTCCAGCTTCCAACAAGCGCTCCCTTCTGGGAACTCTCCCATTTAGTACTGATTCTAGTGTGTACCCATAGCCAAACTGCCTGGGTTCTAACTGTGGCTTCTCCCCCAGTAGGTTACTTAATCATGCCATGTCTCAATTTTCTCATCTTTAAAATGGAGAGAATAGTACTTACCTTACAAATACTCAATGAATGCAACTTTTAGTATTTGTCTTCCTTGCTTCCAAAACACGAACATTCTTGTTTTGGTCTTCTTTCGCTTTCTCCTTGCAGGAAAACTGTCCTGGTTTGCTCTAGATGAGGGATTCCCCCAGGAGATGGATTTTTTTTTCAGTGCTTAATCTGGGAAAGTCCCAGGCAAACTGGGATGGTTGATCACCCTGTCTTCACACCTTAGATAATGTTTTACATGTTGTAAGTGCTTGAGAAATTCTTACCGAATGAGTTTGTTGTAAATTACAGGTTAAGTCATCACAGGCACAAAAATTTCCAATATAAACACAAATTTAAAAATTTGCTCTCACAGTAGAACAATTTATAAAATAGTGGAATTTCTTTTCCTGTGTTAATATGGCAACTGATATATTTAAACAAATCCATTTTTAGACAGCTGGTGCATCCTGTTACTAAGTGTAGCTTTTCTTTTTCTCATTTTACAATATTGATATTAACCTTCAGTGCTGGTTTATACCATCCTTTGGCGAGATGTAAACTTTAAAGAACTTTATCCAAATTCTAAATCCTAAAATGTCAGACACTCCTTCAACTAGCAGATATCCTTCCACCCTTAGAAAACTACAAGATTATAACTAATTTTCTCTGTAATATGAGTTACTTCTGAAAGTTGAAATCAAGTCCTTTCTAATTGCTTATGGTTAAGGATTCCACTTCCCAGAAAAATCCCAGCCAATACAACATGGGGTGGAAACAACTTGTCATCTTGACATCACATGCTTAATTCTCCTCACAACCCATAGCAACCAATATGCAAGCATAGCAACAGCAGCTGGTACACCGGAACGGCATTGTTTAAAATAAACAGTCTTCCCAGTTGGCATTTGCAAACGATCTTTTCCTCCCCATCATTTAAAATATAAGTGTGAACATGGCTTAAGAAGATGCAAAACCAATGAAAATGAAAACTACTTGGAAGTACATCCAGGAGAAGAAACATCACCAAAAAAAATGCTAGCTGCCAAAAGGGATTTATCCTTTGCCCTTTACCACCACTTGAAATTCCACTCTCAGATACATTGGAAATTCTTTCCTAAGGGTTCCTAGAATTTAGAATTCTATGATCTCCTAAAAAAGTCATCCCCTTAAAATTCCATTACTCAAGCGTTTGGAGGGTGAGTGCCTGTCATGTGCTAGAGGCCACGGGATGCAAAGAGGGAAAAAACAAACCCAAGATAAGAGCAGAAATAATCACAAAAGCATAAGATATATGGAGAAACTAGATAGTGTAATGGTTAGGAACACAGTCTATAGAACCGGACGGACTAGATTTGAACCATAGTTCAGCCACTGAGTAGTAGTGTGACTTGACAAGTCACTTAGCCTTTCCGTGTTTTATTTCCTCATCTGTGAAATGGGGATAATAGTAGCACTTATGTCCAAGGGTTATGTGTGAGTGAGTTAATTTATGTCAGTAGGGCCTGACACATAGCAAGTCCTGTGTATGTGTGTGTTATTATTAATTTTAAGATACAATGTGGTAGGTGATAAAAGGCAAGTTAAGAAGATAAACAACGAACATTTTAAGAAAGAGCACATCACAAGGGTGCAGGAAAAACTTCATGGAGGTGGTGTTTGAGTTCTCAGAAGTTAAGGAAAGTAGAGAAGTTACACTGTGTAAGGAGAAATGAGGAATTAAGACATGAGGAAGAGGAAGGCAGAGGGGACATAGTGGATTAGAAAAGTGCTCTTGGAGGTATCACCAGGCAAGGTCGCTTTTCATTGGCCCTTTCAGGGTAAGTAGGACTATGCAAGGCTCAAAGGTGAGGAAAGGCCATCTTAGTTGATGCAAAGGCTCTGAATGCTGATGTAATTCCATGAATTTGGAAAATGTTAAGAGGGTTCAAATGACAATTGCAGGAGAAGAGAGAGGAGAAAGCTAAAGGGGGAGGCAGGGTTAGAATCCACTAAGATGGTTTGCTAGGGCTACTATAGCAAATGCTACACAATAGGTTGGTTCAAACAACATTATTTACTGTCTCCTGGTTTTAGAGGGCTGAAGTCCAGTATCAAGATATTGGCAGGCTTGTTTCTCACAGAGTATGTAGCATTCTGGCAATCCACTGTCACATGGTCATCTCTTTCCCCTTGGGTCTGCTCCTCTGGTTTCCACTGACTTCTGGCTTCTGGCTTCTATTTACATGTCCAATTCCTTTGCTTATAACGACTTCAGCCATACACTCATCTAGATACACTCAAGAGCCAAGAAACTCATGCAAACAGCATCTTCCAAGATCCTATTCACAAATAAGTCCACACTTTAATTAATAATAGCACCTTCAAAGGTACCATTTACAAATGGGTGCCCAGGCACAAGGGGGCATGTTTCAATCCACAACATAGGAGAAGGATGGGAAAGGTTAGAGGAAGCCCGCAAACAGCACAGTGAGGAGATAGGCTTTAATCTTAGGCCTGCATTTCTCAGAGGATGGTCGTCTTGGAATCTCAGCCTTAGAATCAACTGAGGGACTGGTTAAAAATGCAGGGTTTTTAGGTGGGGACAGGCTATTCGTATTATCGCAAGAGGGCTGAGTAAAGAGAAGGCAAAAGGGAGAATCTCAGCAAAAGAGAGAACATCCTCAGAGCTACTTTCTGACTCCCACTTTTACAGGGTCTCTTTTCAGTCTAAGGTGCAAGGGGATGTGGTGGTTAGAGCACGACAATTTATAACACTCCTACTCTCCCCTATGGGTGTGCAATTATCACCTAAACCCTTCAACATCTGCTTGAAACTTTCCATGAGGTCCACTGTCCGGGTGCTTACTCTCCTGAATGACAGCCAAGGCCACGTGGAGAAAGGGACCACCTGTGGTCACCTGTGGGCACAGGAAACACAGTTGTAGATCAGAAGGGATCTGCAGATGGGGGATCACTGTGAGAAACACTCACCCCACCATGGGGAGTAACCCACTCTGAGTTCCAGAAAGGGTCCACAGGTTATAGGTCCCACCATGCTCTGAAAAAAAATAATTCAGTGGCCAAGAAACCCCAGCAAGGATGTCAAGTGTCATAAGCTGCAAAGTCAGGGGATTGAGGAACAAACACATTTCCCTTTTCTTAAGCTCCAGTTGTCAATGTAAAGTTCTTCTTGGCAAATGCCTAAGTGAAGTCATTGCCATGGCTTGATGCGGGCCTCTTCAAATTCCACCTTTCTGCTTTAATTTTTGTTGTATTCAAAGAGACATCTGCATACCTTCCTTAATTTGATAGACTAGAGATTGAATGTTGTAAATTCCATTTCTCACAGCAACACCTGTACAAGCTCCCTATACATGGTCCTATTGATAAAAGAATGAACAATTCCGGTTGAAACTCAGATTACCAGAGGTAAAGGGGATACAACTGAATGAGACAAAAGAGCATGTCTTCCCGAACAGACTAATTTTCCAGTTTTCACTGAGAAAAGTACAAAGATGCATGCATGTGCTTGTGCACAGTCAGCCAAATAACCTTGTTTGTAAAATCAATGAAGATTCACTAAACCGTGTTTTAAAATTAAATAATGATTTAATGTTTTGTTAGAAGGCTTGGAAGGTTTTTGATTCATCCTAAATCTTTTAGAATATATATCATGAGAAGCAAATCCTAGAATTCTCAACCAAAAATTAGGGGGTAAAGACATTTACACACGAATGTGTGAAGAAAAGGGGGGAAGAAAAGAGAGGGGATCTAAGTTTCACCAGTGCTGTCCTGACTCTGAGCTGAGGCTGTTTGCACATGCACCAACTCATTTAATCCTTACAGCAACCCCATAAAGGCAATGAAAACCATCCTGTACAGTACTTAACATACTCAGAGACTCTACAAAACACTATTTCTGAGATCTAGTGCATGGAAACAGCGTGAAGCTAACAATAACCATAACAATTGCGTCTGCAAACCATTTTTATATTTCATTCGTTTTTTTCCACACAGAAATCCTACGACAACGAAGGGCAGGAACTATTACTTCTATTTTTCTAAATAACCATCCTAAATGCAGTTCAGAGAAGGTAAAAGAATCAGTCAGTGAAACCCATTGAACATGCACCCCAAATATCAGGACTTCCAGGCCCACATTCTACTTCTGTCCCAAAAATTTGTTCTCAACAGAAACTGATGCTGAAAGGACCAGCAGTCGCAGGGCTGGGGCTGGGGTACAGTCTCCCACCCGCCCGCCGTGACCCAACACCAAGACCCCGTTTTGCTCACATTGGAGTGTCTTCCTGCCCTCACCACCGTGCAGGTGTTCCAAGAAATGGGGGGATGCTGTTGCCCCGTCTCAGCAGCCAAATTTAACCCATGATATAAGACAGTGCATTTTATAAACCATACACCTTCAGAGAATTGATTACTAGCATTGTACATCTACACCCATTTAAAAGGCCAGATATTTAATCTAAATTAATTAAGTGAAACAAAGCAAGTTATAGGTGCATATGTACAATTCTTCTAGGAATTTTAAGACCACATGTTTTCTATAGAGACACATATGCAGACGTGCTCAGTTCACTGCACACTAAAGCTAACAGTGATCATCGCCAGGCATTTGGGAAGTCCCACATTTGGGAGGGTAATCACAAGGGACTATGATGCTAGAGAGCTGGATGCAGAGCGCATGAGTTTGAATCCCAGCTTCCATCTTAATAGCTAATGTGACCACAGGCAAGCTGTTTGGTGAAGAATGATAATAATAGGGCTGCTATAAGGACAAAATGAAATAATAACTTGTAAAACACTTAATAGTGTGTTCAGGACATAATAGGAAGCTTGTGACAAATGCTATGTATTTATAATTTTAAGTTTTCATTTTCATTAGAAGAATGTATTACCTGTATAATTTTTAAAAATTTAAGAAGGTATTGACATGATAACAGAAGAGAAGGTGGGAGACAAAATTAGAGGTTATTACAGTAGTCCAGATTTTGGCTAGGGTAAGCCAAGTAGATGGAAAAAATGAAAAACATGACAAAATTCAGTGATTAGCTGTAGCAGAAAGAGGGAGAGAGACCATGAGGGGTTTCCAGACAACAGCATCTGGTAGATGGTGGTGACACTTACTGAAATGCAAAGAGGGTTGGTGTAGGTGAACTGGCAGACTTAAACAAAAATGCAGATCTAGCTTCATTCCAGAAAAGATGTGGCAAGGGCCCACACTGTTTATTTGAAAAGATTGAAATTTAGTTGGGTTTAATTTCCTGTGCGCTTTTAGTCTCCTTCACTATTTATGAGGCTTGCTTTTCAATGTCAGTGGAGGTTTCAGCAGCCTTTGGCTTTGGCATCAGGTGCTGGAGTGTGCACACTTGGTCTACCCGACTAGACGTAGGGGCCCTACCCGCAAGGAGAGAGCACCCATTTCTTCTATTATTATTCTATCTGGACATAACTTAAAGAAACCATACTAAATGCTCCCAGAATAAACTTCTGGACTAGTATAGTTATGCAATGGGAAAAATCTTGGCAATAAAAATATTTTTTTTGGAAGCTCTGAATTGTGTGTTGAATAGTTTGTTACCCAGCTACTGAGGAGCCAGTGCATAACAGATGATTTGCTGCAAGAAATTTTGCAACAAAGACTAACAGGTATTGGTCCTGGTAGGTGACTTAGGGCGGGGGAGGGGGGTGGGAAATTGCCTGTAGCAAAAACAAGAGAGCTGCGGGAAGTAGTAGGGTGAACAGGGGCAGGTACCTTCTGGTAGGAAAGTAAATTGGAAAGAAAAAAAAAAGACCCCAAATTTCTAGTCTTCAAGGAACTGTCAGTACCACTAATTTTAAATCAGCTAAATGAATTATAGAATCATCCCTTCTGTGTTTGCTCATCCTTTCAACAAATATGTACTGGGAGCTTGGCCTGGGCTGGGTAAGCTCCTGGATGCTAGGGATACATCAATGAACAAATTTAAAGAGAAAAAATAAAATAAAATCCCTGCCTTCATGGAGCTTACATTCCAATGAGCAGAAAGCAGGTGATAAACAAGTGAACAAATGCATGACAGTGTCGTGGGAGGGGTGGCTGAATGCAGTGAGGAAAAACGCAGCCTGGCAAGACCTAGCGATTGGTGGGTGAGGATGGGGTTACTAACTTAGGAAGGGTAGTCGAGTGACCTTTGAGCAGAGCCCTGGGGGTGGGGAGGGGGTTAGGGAGTGAGCTATGCAGCTACTTGGGGAAAGATAATTCTGGGTAGAGGGAATGCCGAAAGGCCTTAGGGTGTGAATAAATTGATTGGAAATGATGAATTCTGCCCCTTCAGAATTTTCACTGAATTTGTGGCCTCAGAACCATGGAAGCAAACAGTGCTGTGTGAGCACATTTCCCTTCTTCGCATTTTAAAGTCACTATTTGAGCAATAGTGCACGTGCTGGGAAAGCCAGGCTTGAGGCTTCAGTCCTGGTTCAGCCCCCTGTTGACTGTGATGGGCTGAGCAAGTGACTTCAGTCTCCCTGAAAAAGGAGAGTAATGTCTCCTGGGGATTCTGCACTCTAAATACAGGTAAAGCATTAAGCACAATCCCTGACTCCCCAGATCTTGGTAGTTTCCCCCTCTCCTCCTCTCCTGACTCCCCAAATGCTGTCAGCTTCCCCCTCTCTTCCTTTCTTAAGGAAGGTGTTCTATATTGTCAGAAACTGAGGGTTGGGTTGAAGAAACCTAATCCTGCAACCTGTTACCAAAAAACAAGCATAGGAAAGTGTATTCTTTCCTATCTTTGACATGTAAGGGGACATTACTAATTATATTTAAGCAAGACTAAATATTAGTGAACTCAATTGGAAAATATTATGGAATATCTTTTATGTATACATACATTAATAGAAATAAAAGGTCAACACCAACCACATCTGCCCTCCCCCAGAAGTTTACAATCTATAAGGAAATACAAAAGCATGAATATATCACACACAGAGCAGTGAGGCAACTTGGCAATGGAGATCTAGGAAGCAAATATTGCAAAGGCAAGAGAGAGTTGAATTGCTACTTCTCTGAGGGACAGAGGTACAAACTGGAAGACAGCCTTGCCTAAGGGGCAGAAAGATTCCACATCTTATTGGACTCTTCATTTATGTGGGACATAAATTTTACTTTGAATTATTAAGGACAAAAGCAATATGTTTTAGGTGACATGCAATCCAAAGCTTGAAGTGAATTGGGTCATTTAAAAAAAAAATAACAACACTCTGAAAGACCCAGGAGAAAACTCCCTTTCTCCTCTGGGGTACGGACGGTCCTGTTCAGATCCATTCTAAGATGCTTACTCAGAGTAATCCTAATTCTTATGCACCAGTCAGACTTAGGTGTGCAAATACCTGTGGAGACTGGGCAGTTCAAGTTACTAAATAGACTTGTTGTGATCCCACCTCTTTGATGTAGTTTAAGACCCTAAGATCTACTCAGGCTTCTCTGGGTTGATAAAAGAAAACAATTTTCATGCAATTTAGGATCTCACAGCTTTATTGAATGAATCATCAATCAGGCAGCATCCCATTCAGAAAAGTGGAAGGGAGCTCTGCTAACAGAATGGAAGGGGGAAGCTCATATGCACAGAAGCAAAGGAGGAAATGTTCTGATTGGCTGACATTGTTTCCATTTTACATAGGGGAAACAGAAATACATTGATTAGTATAGCATGCTTGGCCAATCTGATAAGATATCCTTCCTGAATGGAAATGAGTTTTATCCACAGGTGTTGTCCCTATAGTGCATGTTCCATTTTCCCGGAAAACACCTGGAGGTCAATTGCTTTTGTCTTCTGAAAACTCCCTTCCAGGAAAGGGGTCTTCTCCAAGCAACACCCAATGTAGGCGGACAATTCTTTTTATTTAACAATGTAAAGACAAAAACTTTGCCTCTAGCTCTTTTTTCCTTCTTTGAAAAGCCCAATCTTGAGTCTATGTGAAGACTTGAAAACGTTTGAAGGTGGAAATGTCAGTAGCAAAAAATAGCTGTAAATATATTTGGCAGGACTTGCACAATTTTTCAACTTTCTGCAGTATATGCAGACAATAGCCAAATAAAATTATAAATCACAGGTGCCACTTGAGAGTTTTGTTAAAAGAAATGTCATCTCAAATCTCAGCCAAAAGGTAGGCTATAAATAAGTAACTATATATTCTTCACTTACAATTTCACCATTCAGAGGGGGATATTTTTAAAAGCATGTTGTTCGCAGTTCCAACTTCTGAGAGCCCATTGCAGACTCCAAGTCAAATTGATGGTATCAATATTTGTCATTTATGGTTGATGCAGAGATGAAACTACATAGACATTCTGCTATGGCTAAGAAGAAAGTAATCCACATTTTTGTAATGCTGCTAAAACAAATGTTTGTGGGTTTTGGAAGCATGCAACTTGCCTGAATAAAGGCACTTCCAGAGTAGCACCTCCCAAAGTTCCTAATAATAAAAATTAACGAATCCAACTTTCTTATTGTATAAATGTAGAAACTGAGTCCTAGAGAGCTTAAGTAACTTGCCCATGGTGTCCAGCCCTAGACGGTTCCTTCAAGATGGGATCAGCCCCAAGGCATGGTATCTTGCAGAGGGCTGTCTTAGCAGTTTAGACAGCTCCATGACCTTCTTGCCCCTAGTTTCTAAACTAATTTCTAAGCATGACTCTTAACTCTTTGGGCTTTGGGCTCCTTGGTTCTTGGAGGTCCTCTGTGTTACTTTAATTTTTCTCCTAAGAAAATAATTATCTGGGCGAAGTTGCATTCTCTCTTTCTCTTTTCCTCATTCTTTCCCTTACTCCCTCCTTCCCTCAAATGGGGGGGGGGGATTCATTTCTGTCACATAACTACTAAGTCATATTACCGGAAAGGCATTCCAAGAATAAATAGACATTCAAGCTCCAGCAGCCGATTTGATACAGGACAACAAACAGAAAAGGAGTTATAGAGGAGAGAAAAGACACATACCTGCTATTTGTCTGAGATCCTTTTTGCTTTAACCACCTGATCTTTGCCTCATTTATATTTCTTCCAGGCAAACTGCTACTTGGCATTGTCAACAATGACCTATCAGAATTGCGGTGTAGTTTCAGACCTCAGATTGGAAAGGTCAGAGCAAGAAATAAAATTGTGACTTCGGTACCACCTTCTCACCTCTACCTATCTTCTTTCCTCTATGCAAACATTAGCACCCATCAAGGTGAGTGGATGAAGCAGATTTGGCTGCCCAGAGAAGTTCACAAAGACCTCAAAAGCACTCCTCCGTGTTATGAGCAGCCTTTATGAGAATAGATGTTTTCCCTTCTGAGTTGGTATGCATCTCCACACGAGAAGCATGGCTAGGCAGTGGCTCCAGGTCATTTCCTCTATTAAGGAAGCCACAGCAAATGGTCAAATAAGGTACTTCAAAGGTAATGCTACAATTTGTTGTAGCTTTCTGAAGGGTGCATGGATTTTAACATATGCTCTATCTACAAAATACAAACAAACAACCAAAAAAGGAAAAATGAGTTAATTATTGGTTATCATGTGGTGCTGATGAAAGCTCTTCTTTTCAGTCTATACAAAGGCACATCAATTATGGGCATCATCATATGTCCCTGAGATAATCATTGAGAAGTAAATAATCAACTCTAGAAAGAATACAGGGGAAGGATGACATACACAGGAAATCTGCACAGCCCTAAAGAAGCCCGGTACTCTTAGAATAGAAACCCTACACACATCCCATGATACCCTAAAACAAAGTCAAACTGAAATGTGTTTGGAATTATTGGCCTTTGTATGATGTTATACCAACGAACAAAGAAATGGAAAATCAAACAAACTGAAAATGTGCACAATGTGTGTATAATGTTGTAGAATAACCAGTAACACATTAAAATATTGTTTTATTCATTTAACTAGCACTCATGTATTTGCCAGGTATTGCTGAAAGCCCCTGGCAAACACTAACCTGCCAGCCCTCATGATATTCCTATGACATAAGTTACTACCTCAAATGTTGAGTCCTATTCTCTGGGTTCTCATCCTTTCTGAGACCTCAACAAAGTAATTCCTGTCTCTTGATAATTCTTTAATGTCTTTTTAAAGCATTATAGTCTATATATTGAATTGCTAACAAACACAAGAAAGACATTTGTCACTTTTTCTAAGGAATAAAATATTTGTTGCACCTGATTAGCCAACTAGCCAAGGTTTCTTTTCTATTTTTTTTTTTTTTGTATACTGTATGGTGGGATCACCTTTCATTATTTTTTCAAGGGAGTATCCCATTATTGCAGCACCATTTGTTGAAATTTTTTGCTTGTTATATTTTTTTTGTTTGTTTGTTGTATTTCATTTGTTTCTTTTTGCTTGTTTGTTTTGGGGGAAGCGCCTAAAATTTTTAAACATAAAAAATAGAGAGAATATTAATACAATAAACTCTCATGTATCCATCATCCAGATTTAACTATTATTATTTCCCTACATTTCATGTCTCTCCCCTTCCCACACTCTTCTTTTTCTTTATTGCCCTCCATCTCCTCTTCATTTTCCTTCTCTCTAAATTATTTTAAAGTGAATGGCATCAGGTCATTTCGCCTCTACAGATTTCAATATGCATCTCTAAAATAATATGGATGTTTACTTATATAATTAGGGCATAACTATAATGTCATCACTGCTCTTAAGAAAATTAATAATACTTTTTATTTATCCAATACCTATTCATAGTCAAGTTTTCCTGATTGTGCAGTTAATTTGTTTGAGTCAGGAACCAAAAAAGACCCACAGATTGCACTTGCTGTTATGTTCTTTAAATCTCATTTACTATCTTAATATTTCTTTCTTGTTTTTTTTTATTTCTTTTTCAGTCCATGGATTGATTGAAGAACTTGGACCGTTGGTCTGACAATATCACACATTCACCATTTTTCTGTTGGCTTCTTTACGGGATCATTTAAATAGTTCCTTCATCCCCCATATTTCCTGTAAATGGAAGTCAACCACAAAGATTTGATTAGATTTGGATTTTATTATGTTCACAGTGATTCATATAGGTGGTGCCTTGGGATGAATTGCAAAGGAAAACTCAGTCTTTTAGTGATGCTGGGACTGAGCCACCACTGTGACTGAAGACAGCCTGATGTCTGTTTTGTAGTGTCCATCAACCTTTCATCTTGTAGTTTCAACCATTTGTGATGATTGCCCAGATCTATTCATTCACTGGGGTCTCAAAATTGTGGTTTTCTAAATATATCATTCTTGACATATTTATTGTTTGCATTTTGGCAAAGAAGAATTTTTGCCCTTATTTACTAAGTTTATTTTGCTACCCAAAATGGAATTCACACTGGAAAAACATGACATATGCTTAATTCTTTCGTTTTAATTGCCTATTTTTAAAGTAACGAGCTGTGACTAGAGATAACACAGTGGTGTCCACTAATTTCTTTCCTTTTAGTTTTATTATAAACTTCTAAGTTTTATGAATTTATTCTGTTTCCAGTAATTGCATTCACTATCCTTGTTATGTCCAAATTATCTCGCCTTTAGCCAGTGGGAGCTTCTGTATCCTTTGACGTAATTCCGTAAGTCTTCAGTAGCTTCTTTGTATATTTTGGGTATTTTCGGCCCCAGACCTGGTATCATCCAAACCTCTATGCAACCCTGTTTTTTTGCAAAGTGAAGTGGTATTTAGAGACCCCAGTATGGAAACTATGTTCATTTGCTTTGGGCTATCATTGGTCCTATGCCTTTTAACTTAACAGAGCTAGGAAATATTTTTTAAAAGAAAAATAAACTTTAAGTTTTATATTGCCATTCCCAACTTACAGTTACTATTTCAGGGCTTAATTTATTTGGATTTATACTAAATCTCTTTTCTCCATCTGAAAATCTTGACTCCTTACAATAGCAAAATAGTCACTTACTTGCATTATGTAAATAACCATACATTTAAAAACTATAAAATAGATACTATAAAATAATTTCAATTTCACTAAACATAAAACTGGAGAATGAAGCCTAAGATTACTTTGCAGCTCTGAATATCTTAAGAGCATATTCCTTAGAAGATAAATGGTTGATCAAAAAATACTATGCCCTAAAGTAACTTGAAATAATTTGTTTCTCTTTATGGGTATGCCAAATATGGTTAGATTCATTTGCTTCTGTTTGTTTTCAATTTCAGAAATTGCTTTATTTTTTTCTCATTTGATTTTATTCTCTAAACATATATACATTATATTAAGGTCAAAACTTTAAAGCAAGGTATATTCAAAGAGATCTCATTTTCATTACTGTCCACTCCACTATGTTCCCTCCATCCATCTACAGGTATTCATTTTTGTTAGTTTTGCCAGTTTTCTAGGTTTATCTTTTATTTGTTTCTCTGGACAAGTAAATGTGCCCAAGTACGCATATTTGTGTCTTATACTCCCCTCCTGTTCTTCCTACACAAAAGGTAGCATACTATAAATAATTTTTGCGCCTTTCTTTTGTTCTCTCATCAGCATATCCTGGAAAGCACTTCCCATTAGTAAATTAAGATTGGCCACATTCCTTTTAACAGATGTATAGTTGCACTATGTGTCATCCAACTATTTTTAGTTGTCTTCAAAGGGGAAGGCTCTTCCAAATTATTTAGTTCCTTATTGCCAAAGGCAACTGTCTTCTTGGTTCTATAGGTAAAAAAAAAAAAAATTAATTTGACAAGCATACTCCATGCTCCATATTTGGTTTTGGGACACAACTGTTTAGGGTGGCTTTGCTGAATGGTGGCAGGGTTTTTGTCTTACTCCCACTGCCTGGTTCTCTGGTACTCTCTACTGCAGTGGAGTGTCAGAAAGAGCATGCCAAATGTGAGGGTTATGAAGACTCTCTCCATGTCTTACACTTTACTTATGTAAAATGCTCCCAAATTGAAATGTGCCACTACCATTCACTTCCTCTCCTGTTATTTTCTGAAATTTGAAATTTTATTATTCATTCATTCAACAAATATCTACTGAGAATCAACTATTTGCCAGATCCTGGGCATATATAGAAATCAAACTATCTAATGGGGGAGACAACCAACAAACAAGTAAATATATTAATTATATAATAAAAATTGTGATAAAGCAGATAAAGGAAAAAATAGAGTACAGCATGAGGGAATAATGGTAGTTTGGAGGGCTTCTATAAAGAGCTATTATTTAAGCTAATACTCAGTGGATGAAGGGGAGACTGTCAGGTAAAGAGAACATTCTAGAGAGAGGGAACAAGTGATATGAAGGTCCTAAGGTAAAAGCAAACAAACAAAAAAGCACTTTGTGTACTTGGGGAACTGATAGAAGGCTGGCGTGCTTGAAGCAGTATGAAGAGACAGACAATGACCAGTTCATCTGGGGATTTTATAAGCATGGCAAGGAGTTTGAATGTGACTAAAGGTGCAATTGGATGCTCTCAAAGTAAGGTTATGGTGTGATGCAATTTATATTTCAATAAATTCAGACTAGCTGCTTTGTGGAGATCAGTTGCGAGTCAGCAGGGAACTCAGGGTAGGTGGCTGTGGTGGTGAGCTGGATAAGAAACGATGGTGGCTCAGGCCAAGGTGTTGGCAATGGTGATGAAGAAAAGTTACATATTAGAAAGAAACTTTTCAAATTAAACTGAACAAGACCTAGTGTGGATTCCATGTGGATGGGAAAGATGGGTAGTGGTGAAGAAAGAAAAGAATCAAAGATGACTCCCAAGATTCTCTTGATCAACTCAGAGGATTTGTAGTGCAATTTGCTGATATAAGGAAGACTGGGGGAGAAACTTATTGTAGATATGAAGAGAGAAGGATGATGTGGCATGTGTGTGTTGGGAAGGCTGCAACAATACGCTCCAAATAGAAACACCCTCATTACAGAGAGAACTCTCGCTCTTTCATTGCCAGTTCAGATTTTGAGTCTGTGTTCCCCCACCTGAAGTATGTGTGACCCCTCAACTTTGTCCGCCTTCATTGATTTTATTGTTACTGTAAATTTCTCTAAGACCCTGGCCATACGTTGTTGATCAGTCTGAATTTTTGATGTTGATGTTCATTTTCATTTTTATTGTGATTTCATGGGGATTTTAATGGGAAATGAGATGCCATTACAGGAGAGGATACCAGCTAGGCGTCATTTTAAATGGGAAGTCTATTATTTAGTGCATTACTACGATACAGCTAAAGGTGGCCCTACTCATGTGCACAAGTGCAGCTGAAAATGTGGTTGTGTCTTTCATTTTTCTTTACAACTTTCACATAGACTGTCCTTCAGACTCATGATATGGAGGGAATAACACTGAACTTGAATGCATATGACAACTTTGAAGGTTTCATTTCCTGTAATGTGTCTTAAAGTGGCATTAAGAAGATTAAATCAGATACCATAAATCACTGCTGACATACAGTAGGTACTTCTTAAATGTCCTTCTTCCTTTTCTTTTTCCTTTTGCTCATGAAGTTCTGCTTTTATTAAGGATATGATGTTCTGACAGCCCCTCAGAAATTGATTTCATGTATCAAGGGAAGTGCTCTGGTTTCAACTCAACTGAAAGCTGTTAATATTTTCATTTCTGGTATAGCCCTGTTTCAAAATATGAGAAAAACATCACAAACTATGGATGAATTTTATTTTACAAGCAGAGATATTAAAAACTTAAATACTAGATAAAAACTTAAAATACTATTCAATGTAAATAAAATCAACTTATGAAGAAATGGTCCATTAAAAGAAAACAGCAATTATAACACAATGCAAGAAGGTTTCACTTCCAGAATATAACTCGTCACATCAAGTAAGGATAACAAGACAACTCCATAAGAGTTAGGAAGAAGCACTTAAAGATGATAAAATCATATGCTTAGTTACCCCAAAAGAATCAACTGGAAAACCTCTTAAGTACTAATCAAATATTTCAAGTGAAAAGATACAACTCAATATATAGAAAGTCTTGGTTTTCCTACGAACAAGTGATAACTAGTTAGGTGTGCAAAGGTAGGAAAGAACACATTTGTAGTATGAAAAATCTTTAAAAAGTAAGGGATTTATATAACCAAAATTTCAAATCTTCTCTGATACCTACATCTATACAGCTGTCATCTGCTTGCCTATCTATGCCATATCCCTAGAAAGGAAGATTGTAAAGATGCCTTCTTACCACATCAGTTTACGGACTTGGTGCAATTCCAATTAAAGATTCCAAATTATGTCTTTTGGAGTTTAACCATTATATTTTAAAGTTCATCTGAAATGAGTGTGAATAACCAAGAACATGAAAAGAAATAAAGTAGAAAATTTCCTTACCAGATATTAAAATCTATCATAAAACTAAAATATTTAAGACAGCAAGATACAGGCTCTGGAATTGACAGATGAAACTTCATACCATACTAGAATTGACAGATGAAACCAGGAAAGTAATAAAGAAAGAGATTCTAATAAATAGATGTTTAACATATGGTAGAGATTTTGTGACAAACCAGTGCAGAACAAAGAAGTAGTGGATAAATAATGCTCAGGCAATGGGTTAACTATTTGGAACAAAATAAGACTATTTTTCTCTTCATGCCTGTTCTGCTTTGAAAGGATGCATGTGCCCTAGAAAAGCCATGTTTTAATCAAAATCTCATTTTGTAAAGGCAGAATAATCCCTATTCAATACTGTATGTTTGAATCTGTAATCACATCATCTCCCTGGAGATGTGATTTAATCAAGACTGGTTGTTAAACTGGATTAGGTGATGACATGTCTCCACCCATTCAGGTAGGTCTTAATTAGTTTCTGAAGTCCAATAAAAGAGGAAATGTTCTGGAGAATGAGGAGATTCAGAGAGAGCAGAGAATACTGCAGCACCACAAAGCAGAGAATCCACTAGGCAGTGCTTTGGAGATGAAGAAAGAACATGCCTCCCAGGGAGCTTCATGAAACAGGAAGCCAGGAGAAGAAGCTAGCAGATGATGCCATGCTCCCCATGTGCCCTTCCAGATGAGAGAGGAACCCTGACCATGTTCACCATGTGCCTTCTCACTTGAGAGAGAAATCCTGAACTTCATCAGCCTTCTTGAACCAAGGTATCTTTCCCTGGATGGATGCCTTAGATTGGACATTTCTATAGACTTGTTTTAATTGGGACATTTTTTCGGCCTTAGAACTGTAAATTAGCAACTTATTAAATTCCCCCTTTTAAAAGCCATTCTGTTTCTGGTATATTGCATTCCAGTAGCTAGCAAACTAGAACAATGCCATACTCTAAAATTTCAAGTTAACTTGAGAGAAATGTTAAAGATGAAGTCATATTTAAAAAAAAAAAGGAAAAATATAAGGGAAAAATGATACTAAAGAGATTTTATTTATAAAAATAATTCTTTGAAAAATCTGTAGACTGAAATAGCATAAACATAAAAAATATATAATGTGGGAAATATTTCTCAAAAACATGAAAGTGAAAACATCTAAAAAGCTTATACAAAGAATTGAGAAAAACCATGACATCTCAATAGAACAACAGGCAAAAATGACCAGATAATTTGCAGAATAGATTAGAATGGCCACAAAACATGTGGAAATGTTAAACTTCAATAATTAAAAAAGAAATTCAGATTTAAAATACAGGTTACTTTTGGCCTATCAAATTAATAGTATTGGCAGAACATTTCAAGAAGATTATGTGATATATATTTATCTGTATATTTATAGCCTTACAAAATGTTATTAAAAATGTATTCTGCTTGTAATAATCTTTTGTAAGGAAACAAATGTAAAAATATATAAATAATCCATAATGTGGATGTTGATATCAATAGAGACATAGTTCAATGAATTACAGCTCATATAGCTTATATGATTTAATATTATGCAAACTTCATAATATACAATTAGACTGAAAAATTTTAATGACAGAAATTAAAACAATAGTTTTTAAAAGTACAATATAAAATATTGGAAATATTTATTATTTCTTAAATATTTCTTATATTTATTCTTACTGTGTATGATTCCAAAGAAATTCACCAAAATGTTAACAATGCTGGTCTCTGTTTGGATTAAGACAAAATATACTTTCTAAACTTTGTACTTTCTAAAATGAGCATGGGTGCATATATTATAATTAGAAACAAGCAAAATGCAATTTAGAAACATTGCCATTCAAAATGTTTGACCTTAAAAAAAGGTAACTTGCATTATTGGTAGATTTCATCTCTGTAGAAGCCTCATTTCCTAAAAGTTTTAGGTAAATCAGTGGTCATCACACTTTGCTGTAAAATGCCACAACATGTTGCCTATTATAAAATGTACTGACAAAGCTCAAATTTGTTGGTCTTTATGAAGAAGCAAAACATATTTATGTAAGAGTAAGAAGTTTCAAAGTTGTATTTTTTAGCTCTTGACATTAAACAATTCTTATTAACACCCTTACTCAATATTTAAATGTCACATTATTTTTTTAAGTAAGTAAATATGCGGAAGCCTATTTGAAAAGGATTCTTATCCAAATAAAAGAACCATTTACAACATTTCCAAGTAATTATGATCACATAATTTAAACTTCAATCTCAGGGAATAGAATAAAGTCTTCCTTGGAATCCAGCAAGTTTTCCTGCCTTTTTTTGCCTTCTAAAAATCATTAAAATGAAGCTCCAAAAGCTTCTAATTAGCCCATTCTTGGTTTCATTGACACGTGTGGCATTTGCTAACAGATAACTCTTTTTCAAAGAGGATTGTGATGTGGTGATTCTGAATGTTTAAAGGAGTTTCTGTGGCCTTCGGTGGGGTCCATCTGGCCACTAGAATAAAAGCCATCCCCCCACAAATGGCCCACATGTCACACAGAGCGAGTAACACATGTACTCTTGGATTACTCCCTTTCCCTCCTTTTTCTACTGGCACAAGTTAGAAATACTGTTGCAAGTGTGAACTACGGGTACAAGCAGCAATTTACACAGTATATGTTGCTTTTTTGCTTCTTTAGCGGGATCTTGGAAGACTGGTCCAGCACAGTTTATCCCTCACAAAATGCTTAGTGCCATCCCTGGGGACAGGAATCTCACAAGCCTAGAAAAACACAGTTTTACCTGCTTGGTGCTGAAAACTTTCAGGCAAAATTCCAAAAGCCCTCAAAGCTAACGTCAAATTGACAAATTGCCAAAAATCTCTCTGGCGTTAAATTTCTACTCTTTATTTCCTCCCTTCAGATTAACAGCTTGTGAAAATAATAATGTGATAATGACACCCTGAATTCCAAATAGCTTGAAGCACCATCTTGTTAAACCTCGCAGTGTCCCTTTGAAACTAATGGGAATGGAGTCGACATTCATTCTACAGAAGAGAAAACCCCACAGGAGAGGGATCAAATGCCTGGGCAATGGGCACACAGACTTATCACTTAGGTTAGAAGTGTGAATTCAGTGCTTAAAATAAGACCAAGAGCTGTCATAAAGGACCTGAAAAACTCAGCTAGTATCAGAATCGGCCAGAGCAAGACGCAGACAGGATGCTAGGTAGGATGGGGTGATAATGCACTGAAGTAATCAAAATGCACCCCAGAAGAAGAAACAAGGAACTGTTTAGACACAGCAATAAGGCACAGTCTTGCATTATGATCAATCAGAATCAATGAGAACCAGCATAGACCATTCGTAGATCTAACATGGCTTTAGGGACATATAACAACAGCAGGCTCAGTGGATTTCTATCATTCTTTTTAGTGGCCCTGCATCTGAACCCCCTTCCTATAATTACAGAATCCACCATTGTGGGAGTTTCGGCAAAGAACAGGATTCCACCAGCCCCTACAGAAGCAGCTTACTTTTCTTGAATACTAACAACCTGGCTTTGAACACATGCTCTGTTCAGGACTTTGAAATTGGAGCACGGGTCTCGGAGAAGTAAAGGGTATTTAAAAATTCCTTATGGCCACTGCAATACTAGAAGGGTGGCAGCAGGTCAACAGGGCTGTCCCTGGGGTGTGCCTTTTCCTGGGGTCTGGCCACCCAATTTTCCTTAGTGCCCCCTTTTTCTGAACCTGACTCTACAGCCTTCCTGTCAATTCAGTAAGTTATCTGAACCTTCCTGATACGTTACTATTTCAGTTGAAATTAACTAGAGTCAGGTTCTGTCATTTGCAACCTAGAAGGCTGAAAAGATAGCAGTCGGCTATAGAGAAGTTAATTAGCATTTGCTGATCTAGCAGCTTAGCCAAGTTTGCAGCAACAGGCTAGGTTTGAAGGAATAACTCCCTCCCATAGGAAAACAGATGTCCGGGTATTGCAGGTGCTCTGAAATTCATGATCTTTTCTTATATCTATGTAGCAGGGCTATATTTCCCAATCTTTCACAGTTAGGTATGGCCATGTGATTGAGATGAGTCAAAAGACTGGGAATGGTAGTGCCATGTGCCCCTTTCAGACCTGACCCACGTGCTGCCCCTTCCCTTTTCCTCTTCTGACTGGCTGAAATGGAGACAGCTCTGGGGTAGTGTTGGAAATGATGGTTGAATATGGCAGAGCCTCCACCATCCTGGGTTCTCTGAATCACTATATGAAGGAAGATCACCACACTGATGGGTCCAGAACAAATACAGGAACAAGAAATAAGCTTTGGTTGTGCTTGAGCTATTATGCTTTGGAGAATCTACATGTTACTGCATAGCCTAACTATACTAAATACGATTAAAATGCAGGTAATCAAAGATTCAAATGCAGAGCAGGGCCAGCAGCCTGGCTAACTTGGTGTTGTAGTCCTTAAATTGATGGACAATGGCTTCAGAATTTCCCTGAAATAGGAAAAAGATGCCATGTGGGGCAGAATCTCTAATTGTGAATTATTCCATTGTATCTAGAGAGATTTGACCAACCTGAATAGAACTGTAGCATTTCTTAGACATCAGTGAATTCTAAATTTTTGTTTTCCATGCATTGCAGTAACTCCATGCTAGAGATAATGAAGAGATAAATTATAAATATGGTTCTGCATTATTCCTTTTTAACCTAGTTTTCTGTCCTCAGACAGGACCAAATGATGAATCCGACTTTCCCTCCTGATTTTTTTTCCCACCCTCTTTATTTTAACTCACTTCCCAATGTCTCCCTTACCTACTCCTTCTCAAATGTGTGGTTTCTCAGGGTACTCAGACAGGATTGGAATAATCATATCAGTTCTTAGAGTCACACTCTCTTGCCCAATACATAGTTGTTGGATGAAAAAATTACTCTTATTTTTTCATGTAAATGAAAAACTGCTGTGCTGATATGCCTTCTCAACATTCAAGTTGGAAGAGACCTTAGAGATCATCTAGAAAAAGTTCTCTGTGCCCCCACTCCCCATACAGAGTCTCCTTCTAGAGCATCATTGGCATGGGCCATCCAACCTCTGCAGTATATTCTGGTGAACAGAAACTCACTGCTTTATGAGAAAGCCTGTGCCATTGCTAGACCACTCCAAAGGTTAAAAAGTCATCTTTATTTTAAATTAAAAAATTTATCCTTAAAACTTCCACTGATTGCTCAGAGTTGGAGTCCTTTGGTTGATCATATACCCCAGTCGAAGTTCCCTTGCCCAAAGGCAGTAAAGCTGGTTTCAAGCTCCATCTTTGCATCTGATCATCTATCTGACCATTGGCAGGGTGTTCCGCTCTCTTAAATGAAGTTTCCTTAACCACGAAGTGAGAGCTGGGAAAAGTATTGTACCTAAGATCATTGATTATATATATGTGTGTGTATGTATAACAGGATCTTTCCTCAGATCATGGATTATATATAGAGAGACAAGATAAGTCTCCTATACTTGCCTCCAGGCTAACTATGACTCATTAGTTGACACTATTTTGGTAAAGCTATTAAACCCGCTGAAAATGTGTCAATTTGTATTAGTATTCCATACACAGTTCTTTACCTTGACCACAAAGAGAGTAGGAAAAAATGTTAAAAGTCATAACAAAGTTTAGATGGAACACTTATATTTATATTCCTAGAAATACCGATAAAAATTACACATGGGTAAATTTGTAAGACTTCCTCTAAGGCATTGAAGCCTGATATTCTTTTCTAATGGCTCTCAAATGATTAGGCTAAGTCTATCTTTGCCACTTAAAAAAAACAGAAATTTAATATACCATGGCTAGTAAATTAATTCTCTTCCTATGTCAATACCATGTTCTGTTTAGTACAGTTCCGTCCACTCCATTGGACCTAAAATGGAACCCGGTGGAGAGATGTTTCTTTCCTGCCATTGAAGGTGCACAGATGTTAGACATCAAGCACCACAATAGCACCCTGGAGAATCATGCTACTAAGATCACTGCAGAATATGGAACTCAAATTGGATATTCCACCAAGAAGGGTTTTACTAGCGGAGTCAGGTATTGTATAATGTAATGCTTTGGTGCAGAAGTAAAATGAGACGGTGTCAAAGATCCAAGGAAGATGTGAGTTAGGAGCACAGGACGAATTCGGTAAGCTAGAAATGGCTAGAATCCATCCCAATGACTAACTTTCAGGGTATGTGGCTGTGTTTTACATTCTCCAGCTTGACTCTGTTTATCTGAAGGAGCATGGTATTTGAAAGACCAGTTAAAATAAGAAAAGCGTGTCCTCCAGATTGATTTCTTTGGGGAGGATATCTTTCTTGGAATGTCTCTAAGTTCTTTTTGGCTCTCTGAACTCCCACTGAATACTCCATAACTTCCAGTAATATTTAAATCTCAAATAATTTGGGTTGTATCTACTTGGGCCCAACATATATTATATAGTGGAAAGGTCCCTTGTGAGTGTATCTGGGAGAAGAAAACAATCACGACAACACATGGTAACTGAGGACTAAAACTGCTTGATGGAAAACTGTGTGCAGAAGCATCAACCCAGGGTGATTCTCTGAGAAGCTGGAGAACTTCTCCTGGGTCCCTGATGTTCACTGAGCCTGACCCATCAAGTTGGAAACATACTAAAACAAGTCCACAACTCATATGAAACCAATCAGCATCCTGCTCCACTGAAAGAATCTCCCAAAGCCCACCTTCCTGTAAGAAGCCACCCCTTGTGATCTTTCTGCAGCACATTTCACTCTCAGGCTCTCCTCTGCTGGAACTGGTACTGATGGGACTGTAGCTTCAGGAATTACTTCTGGAAGGAAGGTATGACTGAGACTAATGCAATAGTAATAGCTCTGTGAGTACCTTGGATGTAAGAAATATTTTCAAGATCAACTTATCTCTCTTAGTGCTGAAAAGGGTTGAAATCAGCAATAAGAATCACAACTGTCAATCACCTTCTTCCATGTTCATCCACCCTGCAAAGCATTCTGACTAGGATGGTTTTCATTACATAAAGATGCCCTTAAATCCTTTGTACACAAAGGTTGTAAAACCCTTGCAAGGGTGGGTGGACTTTGAAAAAGAAATCTGTGAGCATATTTTTACATTGGCAAGCAAAGTAAAATGTCACTCAACTAAATTTAAGATTGTTCACACAATCTGCCACCACCAGAATGTTATTTTGAAAGAGAGGGAGGGAGAGAGAAGAGAAGAGAAGAGAAGAGAAGAGAAGAGAAGAGAAGAGAAGAGAAGAGAAGAGAAGAGAAGAGAAGAGATGAGACAAGACAAGACGAGACGAGAAGAGAGGGGAAAGGAGGGAGAAGGAAGGAAGGAAGGAGTGAGTAGCACACAGTTTAAATAGCTCTGGACATTTTTCTATTGTTCAGGTGAGTTATGCTGTTTCAATAACGATTGAAAGGCTATCAAAACAGATGCCGACATGTGCTTGTGTGGTATGTCATATAGCAACAATTTTGGGCTAAATAAATATGTAGACAACCATATCTCAACTACAAAATGTATACGCTAGATAGCTGTGTGTTGTAAATACAACAGTAAAATGTTTGCAAAAGAATAACAAAAATAAAATGTTATACTTCTGATGATATCATAAGTGCATCACATCCTTGAGAAGGTTGAGATAGAGGCAAAGAATGTTAGAGAACAAATTTTGAATCAGGTACATTTCCACCATCTCAGAGCACAAGGCAGGAAGATGCTGTGAGTTTTGAATCCTCTAGATCACAGTGTTACAGTCTAATAGACCAGAAAGATTTTTCCAACGTCTACTCCCAGCAGGGAATGGAACCAGTTTACGGTAAGGGAACAAAGTCTTAAAATCATAGATGCTGACCCTATCAATGAAAGGTACTACTTACTCACCAATCAATAAAATCAAAGCAAAATTATAAAATTTGGGGAAATGAAACTAAAAGAACTGTAATAATAATTCTACCTTTCATTCTTTTATCTTACTGAGCTCTTTTAAATACTGACATCAGTTGACAAAATAATAAGTGGCTCTACTAACAAAGCCGACAAAAATGCATAACAAGGTCTACTTGAAATATAAAATTAAGTCACATCCTCTAAAATTATGAACTCCGTACACTGTCAAAATGTAAGTACCACTAACTGGAAATCAAATGCCAAATTAGTGAAGAGTTAAGAAGCAACAGCATTGATATTATAACAGAAAGAATTATTTATATTTGAATTAGGAGTTTAGCTAAGTATGTTTTATTTAAAGCTGTTTTTTTTTTTAATATGAGGAGAGCTATTGAGGGAAATGACGTTAATACTATAATATTATAAAAAGATAGCTTTATCAGACTTGAAAATAAATGGCACAAAAAATAAATATTCTAAACTACATTAACTTGTCTCAGAAAAGATAATTATTTGTTAAATTACTTTTTTGTGATACTGTGTTCTCTCAGACAAATTTAAATAGTTAATATCTCTGCTGGGGTGATTCTTGGTAGTAATTCAAAATATTGATTCTTCATTGGCTGTAAATCATTAGATGAACTATGTCTTTGACAGTTTTAAGGAGGGGATTAAATTGTTTTTGAAGAAGCCATATTCTCTGTTTCTGGTTTAAACAGTTCAGTTGAACTATTTTGAAACATTAAATATTTCCAATGATGTCTAGATGTGCCTTTTCAGCAGCCCATATGTAGTCATTTTATGAAAATACATGTCCTTTCCACTTTTCATAGCCTTTTGCTATATATATGTGATACCAGAAATTCAGAATTTCATAAATCAGCAAATACCTCCCTTGTGCCCAAACATTAGAATACCTAGACATTTTCTTTTTGAGTAACTAAAAATTTAATCTGTAATCAAAAATTTAATACTGTCCTATATAAGCACAAACCAGAAACCACTTCCCAAAGAAATCCTTGTTTATAAAGGGCAAGAAACTGCATATTTGGAAATATTTACATTTGTTCATAAAAATACTATTTCCTAAAGCAATTGTTTTGTTCAATTACAATGCACTTTATTTGTGATGGATTTAAAAAGAAATTACGTTCTCAAAATTCAAAACACCAAACACTTACTTTCCAACTAATGCAAGGAGAAGGTACATTTTTTCCAAATTAATATATTATTTCTAATATAATATTTTTAAATGGCTAATTCTGAGTTTAAAATGTAACGAAAGCCATGACTTTTAATAACTTCAACTTAACCTGTGTCTTAGACTTTGGAGTAACTATGATTCAACTAAGACACATGACAAGCATCTGGGAAACTTACATTATCAGCTTGTTTGTCCCGGTCGCAATCCCACGTCGTCACACGCTGCCCGGACTGTCCAGACCTCTCCATGGTGCTGAAGAGTTACTCTTGCCCATTTGAAAAGGAAGAGTTGTTCATTTGAACTGGCTTTGAAAGAAATCCATAAAGGGCTGCCTGTGTTAGCAAGTAAAGTTATCTGAAGAATTTCTGTAATACACACCACAAAGTAAGTGCTTTTGCCCTTCAGGTATCAACCCGTAGCGCAGGCAGCTCAAAGTAGTTGTTGGAGCAGAAATCTTCAAGCATTGACAAAGAAGATGGAGAGCTCTTTGGGAAAGGAAGTTTGCAGATTTTTTAGTCAGTGTTCTCCAAATTGGAAAAACATACACAGAAAACAAGGCTATTAAGAGAACACAGGTTTCCAGAAAAGTTCTTGCTCTTAATGCACAAAACAATCTCTCATTAGCCCAAAGCAGTCAAGTCACGTCATTCTATCATTGTATCTACATTTGATTAAAAAATAACAATAAAATGGAATAAATCTCAGAATTCCACAAGGCACTGCACACACTGTAGACAGGTATGCCTCACTCTAGCCCTAGCCTCTGTCTGCTGAAGATTATCACAGCAGAAATCAGGCTCTGTGGTTTGCACAGATTATCTATGTCTGAGGCTGAGATGTTTAAAGAGCCACATGACACCCAATGATGTCATCTCTAAAGCAGGTCACAGTGGCTGCTGTGTGTAGATGAAGTCCTTCTACTGAAGTATTTAGCATAGTGACTTTCTTAAACATTTACTTGCATTAAATAGCTTGATCTTCCACCGGTACACTTAACCCTATCAACAACAGTGCCATGAAGAGACAGTCAATGTACTGCTCATGTGTGAAGCAGAATCTCTGTTTAAGCTAAGATCAGCTTCTGGTTCTGCATTAGGAGATGAATAATTATAACTAACTTATGGTGAATACAGTGAAGAAGGGATTTCCCACACTCACAGAGCTGTTGCAGGCATTAAAGGAACTGTAGAAACACAGAATCTACTTTTAAACATTTCTCTCAATTTTTAGCAAGTGAAAAACAACTTGCTCTTTTAAAACTCAGCCTATGAAGATTGCAACATAAAAACAGAAGCAAATGTCTTCAACTTCTAATAACATTTAACGGGATAAAAATATTTTATAAACATATGAAAAATTTTACTTACTCTATCTCCGAAAGTATTTAAGTAGGTTTTCAAATGTTTATAGGAAACTTTCTTTAACTCACTATTTTTAGTCTTTTTACAGCTCTGAAGAATGTAATTAAAATTTTATCTAGGTAATCTAATTTAAATAATAGATATTTTGCATAGATATTATTTTAAAGAATATGTAATGAGAAACTGTAATATATTTTATCTTTTTGAACTATTTAGTGACACGCCATAATGTATGATTTTTTCAATCATAATTGATATTCCTGCCAGCTAACAGTTCATTTAATCTCCTTTCATGCCAACTGTATAATCCTCACAGCTAAAGTGAAAAGTAACACGAAAGTAATCTAATCAGCTCTTATTGAATGTATCCCTTCTTTTCATAAAAACCAAAATGGCACAAACGACCCAAACCATTCTCAAAGAGCAGAGCACTCTGTCATATTTCTGAGAAAGAGCCATAAATCTGAGAAAGCAAAGACAGAAGCAATGACAGAATTCGCTACATGACCAGTGTCACTGGGAAAATTCTATTAAATAATAGCAATTGTTTTGGCATCAGGTCAGGAATAATTTGCTCAAAGTACATCAATGTAATGCTAAAATATCCAAATGAAAACTGGAAAAAATTAATCACCTGCATGTTCTGGTGCCAAGGAGACAAAATCATGAAAGTTTTCTAGATAAAACTTTTTTTTTTTAGTTTTAGTTTTTTCATTTTTTATAATTTCTCTAACTCGGTGTTTTACATACTTTAACAATGATGAAGACTGTCTAGGGCATTTGTTTAAAATATAAATTTCCAGGTCCCTTCCCACATATTCTTATGCAATACATTTGGTATAAATCTGTAAGCTGCATTTAAAAAAAACTCTCCTGATGTATTTCTTAATTTGGGAAACACTGCAATAATTAATGTATCAAATGTCTATAATCAAATAAAATTAAAATATGCAAAAAGTATTTATGATATTTATCATGATGAAAATTTTTACTTACTCTATCTCCGAAATAATTTAAGTAGGTTTTCAAATGTTTATAGGAAACTTTCTTTAACTCACTATTTTTAGTCTTTTTACAGCTCTGTTTTTGCTACATGAAGTACCCAATGTTGGGGGACTTCCTTTCCATCTCCTCAGGTTTCCAAGGAAGCACTTTCCTAAATATTCCCAGCCTCAATTTGGTTTTCCACCCTTCACCCCTCCCGGTGAAGCTGGCAGGAGTTGCCTGACTGGAGGATTTAGCAAACAAACTGGGCAGCTGCAGCCCAGGATCTTTTTCTATTGTCTTTCATTGGGATGGACCTTCCCACAGAGTAGGTACTCTGGCCTTGTCCACAGGATGAGGCTGCAGTTTTCCAAGCTGCCTGTACAAGGTAAGTTTCCTCAATTCCAAAATGTAGTAGAAGGCCCAGTGTTTCCACAAGTCAGAGCTATACTCCCAAATCCAGCTTCTAAAGGAAACAGAACTCTCTCTGCCTAAATCTCTTGCTTTTCAAAACAAGTTCCTAAATCAAAAAGAAAATGAGTCACTTATTGCCTCCTAAAACCCCATCTTTCACTACTGTTGTGTTGTTGATAGGACTTAGTCTTTTTATCTAAATCCTACTAGCCAGTTAATGTAACTAGCTTTATATGGGAAATGATTTAATAAAACTTGTACTTGCATAACACAGCTTGATGATAGGGGTCTAAAAAAGACATTTCACATAAACATTTCATTGGAAATTTTTTACAATGCATTATTCAATGCATGTTAATTGTATTATTGAAATCCTTATAAATTCCAACTCTCGGAATCTTTTTCTTGAACAACTACTAACTCCAGAATGCTGTTTCCTAAAGTGTGTTCCATGCGTCAATATTTGAGTAAGATGTTACTCAGAAGAAAAGGGATGCCTAATCAAAGACATTTGGAAAACATGAAAATACTATATCCCTGCTGCAGATTCAAAATCAGTATTAGTTTAGTAAAGCTCTAAGGAGTACAGAAGTAAACTGAATTCTTTTCATCCTTCCCCAAATTAATACTTGTCAGTATCTTCTGAAACTAATGTTCTAGATAACACAACACATTCTGAGGATTGTTGCTGTACAGGATATTTCAGCAGTCAGACTTTTGTTAATAATAATAATACCCAAATCTTCCATACAATCAATGGATTGTAAATGAGTAGCTCCTATAAGTTATCAACACAAATGCTACAAGTATAGCCAACAATGAGTGGGAGAATCATGTAAGTCCCATAACGACAGGGGTTGTAGATATTTGCTTGGTAAAGGCCTGGCATGCAGATATTTGTGGAATGAGTGAATAAATGATGTAGATCTAATCCTGGGATGAGTAACTGCACCTCTCCCATTCCCAGAAGATATAGACTTATAAAGGAAAGCCAAACAATGTCTTAGGCCAGTAAAACGGGACATAACAATAGATGGCATTCCACCATCTCCACTTTCCCCTCAGATCCTAAAGGGTCTTTCATTCTCATTCAATGAGTGAAATGCTGATTTATTATAATGAAATTGATTTTTTTCTATATATAGCGACAATATTTCGTGAGTCAAAATTTGGGACAAATAGACTGACAAAGAATTTGTGCTATTTGAGGGATTGAGAGGCAGGATGGAAGATGAGGGTTTAGGTGCTGAAACAATAGCACTCACAGGAACTACATTTATAACAACAGCTGGGCATAATCTTGCAATTTGTCCCTGACCTGGAAAATCTAGGTTATTAAATTATTAAGTAGCACAAGGCTTACACTCTCTATAATTCCATAGCTCTCAAAACTGTATTGGAAGAGGTCCCAGTAAATCCTCTTTTAGAGACTTGGATTCCCTCCCACCCCCATCAAAATTGAGTGCAACTTTGAACCAAGATTTTCTGATCACTGGATTTTTCTTGCATTTAAAGTCTGAAGGTTGTAAATCTTTTTAAAAGGACAGTAAAACTTAAGGGTAAAGGAGCAATTTGGATTTAGATGCAAATGCTTGTTTGACATACAAGAGTAAACTGACTTTGGTAATCGATTTTGAAAGGTTTGGTGGGTCATCTGGTAACCCAGTCTCTGAATGCCTAGTACTCTTGCTTAAAGCCAGAACCATTCAAGCAGGCCATAAATATGAGAGTACTGTAAACTTCTCCCCAGGACCTGAGGTAATAGAGCCTCAGTTGGTCCAGGCCACTGCTCTTGAACCTGCTCAGAACTTTAGTTCCTATAGCGGGGAAGGGGGAAAGTAAGACATGGCTGCTGGGGTAGTACAGCTGCTGGAACAGTTCTCTCTATACTTACTTGCCTGGATAGGTGAGGCCTCGTAATCCTGTTCTCCCCAAGATACTGGGAACCTCCCACTTCTTTCTCATCAGAACTGGAGGGGAAGTAAATGATCTAGGCTTGTTCTTACTACATGTGTGCGGTTCTGGTCCCTCAAAAGAGGCTTCCTCATTTAGAGGCAAAAGGACTTACACCAGCCTCCACCTTTGGGACTTGAAAATGAATCTGTAAAAGGAGCAACACTAACAAATGTTTAACTTATTACTTCTGTCATGTACAGCTCCAATCTCAAATCAATCTCAGAAAATATATTTCCTGGGACACAATTTGATTCTCATGGATTCATTTGGACAATCACGGATGGACACTGTTCCTCCCAATCAGGAATCAAGGTTAAAAATTCTTCCTGGGCTCTCCCTGAGCTTTCGACAGTATTTTCAGCAAAGTGCATCGACTATTTTTAAGAGTGGATTCAGACTCAGCTAACACTTATTGAGAGTCTTCAGGGAGCCTGGCTCAGTGCTGTTTTACATGTGTAGTGTCGCTTAATCTTTGCAGCAACGCCAATCCTCTGAGGCCAGTGTTATTTCCAGTTTGCAGATGAGGACTGACCTCTCAAGTAATATGTCTTAGACTCATGCACTCAAAAATGGAGGTGCTGGTGTTTTAAGTCTGGCCCTCTTGCAAGCCCCAGCCTCATTCCATGAACCATACTGCCCCCTACAGGCCAGACCGTAGCAATTTGGTAACCAATGGGAGAAAGTAGAAGTGACCACAGAAGGCCCATCCAGACATAAACAAAGCCAAATGGAACTGCCATACAGTCCCCAAACAATAGCAAAGGATTTCTCTGCCAGGGTATGAATGATTTATGAAAAGGTTATCAAGCTAGTATTTCAGAATACGACATTTCGATAGTTTCTTTCTATTGTATTCTTTAAAAATTACAGATTTCTCTGAGCTAGGAATAAAGGACATAAATATTTAATCATATGAAATTGACTGATAAAAACACACACAAAAAAATACACAAAGCATTTTCCACTGTTGTCCTCCAAACCATAAATAATATTTACAAGTAAAGGTACTCTTTCTTCTCACTTTGATATCCACAACTCCAATCCCCAATAATAGTTGCTATTAAAATTACTATTTCTAAAACAGTTTTTTCTGTTAATACATGATACACTGAAGTATAAAGGCACTTAATATGCAAATTGCTAGCATAACTTAATATTTTCTCCCTCCTGTTGCTGTTTAATTTGGTATTGAGCAGCTGAGGTTTGAGGTTTTAATCAAAGAGCATTGAACGAGACGATTTATAAAACCAAATGAGGGTTTTGTTTCAATTATTTCATTTGGCTTATACCTACCAAATAGTAAAATTGTCTTAGAAATGCAGTAACTGATTGTCTCTCCTACAGCTTGACCATGTCTAAAAGCAGGCTTATTTTCAGCAGTACAGCACAGAGGAATAGCAAAGCATGTGGCTGTAGGTCGATGTATAACCTGGGGCAAGTTGGGATCTCTTTAAGTCTCATGCTCATCATCTGTAAAATGGAGATAATAATAATAATAACAGCTCCTTCATATGGCTGTTGAGAGGATTGAATAAGATAATCCATAGAAAGCATTAGCAAAGTACCTGGCACAACATAAGGGCTCAGCTCTTATTAAGATGATGAGTTTGAGAGTTTATACTGAAGCATTACTATTGCTATATATTTCAAAGTAGAAATGTTCTAAGAACTATATGTTTAGCCAAAACAGAGCAGAAGCATGAGAAGCGTCACTTTCAGCTCAGCACAGGCACCCGCCCTGATTAGGGGATTGGCTTCCCATTTGGTATGTGACTGAGTACACGCCTCGTATAGGCAGTTGGCTGGGGTTATTTCAGGCAGGGGAGGTAAGGGGGTGGAAGCAAACAGACGGCAAGGCCTAAGGTTTCAGCAAGAGCAGGATGACCCCTAGTCAAGGATGTGTTAGAAGTTAGTAGAGGGATGGCAGGGGGACTTGGGACAAGACAGGCTCCGAGTCAAGGAAAGAGATAATGGTCTAGGTAGCAGCTGCAACAGGTCAAGCCCTGAGAGAGCTGAGGTTCCACAAGCTAGAGGGGATCACACAGGAGTAAAATACCTCATCAACAGCATTTGACTTGTACTGAAGGTTTTAACCCCGAAGTCTCAAATGGACTGGATGGCAGTTGGAGGAAGCTCATTTATTTATGACAGACTTAGCTGATGTGACCCAGAGGTCATCCTCATCCACCCATAAACCTGAGGTCTGCTCAAAGTGTTAAAAACTCTTCCTATCTGGAGCTCTCTCAGAGTACGTAAGAACCCAGTAACTAGCCAAGGTGTTCAGTCCTTCTTTTATCAGATGCCTCATCCCCAGGCGTGGTACGGCCCCCTAAAGACATAAGAATGAGTCATCCTGAAAGGTCCAGGCAAAGTGATGACCATGGGAGATAACGCAATCTTTGCCATACCAGCCCCAAACAACTAAGATCACATTTTTAAAATTATGACCTGAATATTTTACCGACCTGACAATCTGGAGATTTGGAAACTTTCCAACATCTTATATGTTCTTGTTTCATTTTGTATATTTAGAGTCACATCACTGCCATCATCCATTTGGAGACATTATTACAATAATCAATAATCTCTATTCAAATTCTGGACAAGGTCTACTTGCTTTCCAACAGCTAATTCCAATAATGCATTTTGAGTATCTGTTTTGATTCTCGCTGATGGGAGTTATCCTTGCCCCATGAGCACAGAGCTAAGGGATAATGAAGAGGGAACAGGACACCACTCCTGATTCAGTCTGGCACACCTTATGGGAAACCAGATTGTTAGGGACATTTGAGGGAAGAAATCTCCTCTACCAAAACAAATCAAGAGACCTGGAGGCGAGCTTTAATTAAATAATAAAGAACTGTTTGCAAAGCTGCTCAAAATCATAAATAAGCGTAACGGCCCACGAGGGGAGCAGAACATGCGTTTATGCACAAAACACTTGCAGTGCTAGAAGCAAAATCATGCTGCAGCATAAAGAAAAATCAGAGATAGATTCTTATAGGACTTCAATAAAACCAAAAGGTCAATCACCCCAAAGCAACACTGAAACCATCAGATGTCACTGGACTTGTCAGCAGTTGGTATTGTCCTCAGTTGGGGGTGTGAGAAGGTGCAAAAGGAGTCAATCTAAATCTTTAACTCATAGGCAGAGTGAGTTCGGATATTCATTTTCCACCATTCAGATAGAATCTTTGCACCTTCTACTGAAGCAAAGGCATCATAAACACTCAATTTTCACGTTACTTTTTGCACACTAATCTTGAGATAAATGCAAACTTTAAGCCCACTTTCAATGTGATTCAGGAGCGCCCTCTAGTGATATTGAGGCCAATCACCAGTCATTCCCCTTAAAACACAGATTGACTCAGTATTTCATTTTGGCTGGCAGCTAAAAATAGACCTTTTGTCACTGTTATTTTCACAGCTATCAACACAACTTACTACCCTCTCTTTATAATTCATAACTAGACAAAACCATTTATTAAAGAATATGCAGCGCAATCATCTGAAAAACACTCCAAATAGATAAGGTAGCAGTTACTTGCTCTCAATGTAAATACAGAATGTGGAGAAGGCTTTCTACAACTAAATAAAGTAGTAAAGGAAGATTTTTTAAAAAAGCTTGTGTTATTGCTTCATTTCTCTTCTTCTTTTCAACTCTCCTGTGACTATTACACTTGACCACAATGGCTAAATCCACCAAACTGTTTTACAATCACCTGATCATTTATTTCCTCCCACATCTGGTGGTTTTATAAAAAAAAGACCCTCAGCAGATTCATTCGTTTCTTAACCCTGTACCCCAGGGTTTTTAAACTGGTGGCTCAGGGACCAAATATGGTCTGCAAGCTTATTTTGTTTATTTTTAAAATATTCTTACTAGTTGCCAAGACTTAAAAATCTGGATTTCTGGTATCACCCAAAGAAAGAAACTCACATCTGGCAACATCTGTCCTGCATTCCCACATGGCAACACATTTCCAGGGGCCAAGCGGAGCTGCCCCTTTAGATGAGACTGGTGTGCTCTGTTTTTGCGGCAGTCCCCGCAGGCCCTGTTGTGACCTACCTGGCCTCTGAGGTGCATTAACACCTGAGTTTGTGAACCCTTTCAATTCTGTAAAAGTTCTCCTTATAATCCTTACAACCAAACTAATCTTCTATCGTATTAGCACTGCAAAAAGCGATTACAGACATACACTGAAAGAAACATGCTGTGATGAAGAAGAGAAAAAAACTCCTCAGGAATAGAGCAACGGGAAAACACAAACAAGGAGGTTAGGTTCGTTTCAAAGGCAATCGACTTCCTCCAGACTTAATAAAGTTCCTTTCGCGTTAATGAATCGCGTCTCTCTTTTGAGGGAACAGAACTCTGAGCTCACGTGCAACCAATAAACAACATAAACCCTCATTTCCAAGGACAAAACCACCTGCGCATCGCAAGCGCTCTCTCTTGGAACCGAAGTCCTGGTTATCAGCCGAGTGGGCTGCTCGGGTCATGCAAAGAAAGCGCGACAGACACTCACCGGCGAGCTGCTGTCCGAGAAGGTGTTCATGCTGACGGAGCTGCTCAGCTTGTCCGAGGACACCGAGGGCGGGGACGGGCTCCGCTTCCCCATGGGGTCCTGCCGCTGCAGGTACCCACGCCACGCACGCTGAATGCTGCCAGAAACCCAACACACAAACTGTCACTCCCGGGCCACTCAGAGCAACTGCAGAAGTCCGGGAGAATAGGTTTCGGGCATAGGGAGTGCGTAATACATATAGTGCGACGGGGCTCTAACTCCGTTTCCGCTGCTGAGACTCTATTTTACTGGTTTGCCTTTCACAGACTTCTCTGAGCTAAATCAGTTCAAAGAGTCAGGTTAGTCAAAGTCAGACTAGTTTGCACATGTAAATATACTCTCATTTGGGGAACATAATATCTTTCCATTTCTCATCTTCTATTTCAAATGAGAATGATGAATAGAAGGACATATTATTTATTCATTCATTTAGTACATTGTTGCTGAGGGTACATCCCTCTGTGCCAAGGCCACTCTGTGCTCTGGGCAGGGACTATGCAATGCACACCTCCAGGGGGCGCCATTTATATAGACCCCAAGGCAAAGGGCACAGGCTACCTGGCCAAATGCAGCCACCCTGCTCTGGGGACAAGACAGACAGCCTCCTGCAGACATGGATTTTACATACAGTGGAGGGACACAGGAAAGGAACCATGAAAGGGGGAGGGAGAGGGAGGAAGGGAGGAAGGATAAAGGAAAAAGAGGGGGAAAGAGAAAGAAAAAAGAAGAGAAAATATTTGAAAATGTAAAAAAGTAAGGTTAGAAAAAGAAGAAGAAAGACAAGATAGCTGAAAGTGTTAACTCAGAGAATTAAAGTAACGTGATTACATGGCTACTTGAGATATCAGCTAAGGATGGTCTTTATTTGCTGTGGTTAGTATTTAAAAAAAGCCGTTTTCTTCTTTGTGAAAGCTGATGTTTTTTTTCCAGGGTGGCTTCTAATCTTTAAGATTGACACCTCCATTTTTCACAGAGGGGTCAGGAAATCGAACCACACTGGGCGAACATGCATATCAGGTGTCAGGAGTCAACCTTTTAAAATAGTTGCGGTAATTCCATGATTATCCATTGCAGATGCCTGGAAATGTGATCTTCTATAATTCTTCCACACACAGCCTTAGTAATTAAAGTTGTTTATGTGTAAACAAACTAATTTATTTTTATTTAGCTAGAATACTACGAAACAATTTTCAATACTTACAGAATATTTTTAAAAAGCATGAAAATGCTACCGCATTATTGAATTATATGTTTCCCCTAATTTATTGAGGCACTGAGAATTACAATGCTTAAAGAAAAGCCCAGAAACCACAGTGGAACAATATGTTTGGATCAGAGGTTGATTTACTGTGAAGTTATGAAATTTAGCTTCAAAGAACTTTACTTGGAGATCATGAGTCTCTTTTCAGACCCTGGAAGAAGTAGTTCATCTTATAGTTGCAAAATTAAGATATTTTTAAATTGTATTTTTTTAAAGATGACTCTCCAAATTATATACATTCCAAGCCCCAAAAAAGCAGAATCTGACCTTGCTTTGGGTTATATTTTGTAACTGTTTTAATATTCAGTGCTTGCTCAAAATGCATGCTTGGTTGCATTTTGGTTGCTTGCGTAGTTAATAAAATAATTTGGGTTTAAAGATATTAAACAGATTCTTAAAGAAGCTCCCGAGCTTAGTAATGTCCACTGCTCCCTCTGGGACCCCCCCTTTTTTTTTTTTTTAGGAAGTGTGAACTTTTGGAAGTTGCCAGTGATTTCTGAATCATCTCAGGTGCTTGGGGTGTCCCAGCGCCCTGCTGAAAAGTTCTTCCACTTGCAGGCACTAAAGTCTGGAAACCTGCCCATCAAGCACTAAATACTTGTGACATTTTAGAGGCAGTAAAAAATAGAAAATATTAATAGCCTATAAAATATCATCAGGTTTACAAAACTTTTAAAAAATCACTTTAATTAGTCAGAAAATATAGAAAGAAAACTTATGTTATTGGAGGCATTACATTGTACCTTACTGAACACCAGGGGACAGTTGACACCTTAAAAAAAAAAAAAAACTATAAAGTTGGGCAAAACTGAGACAACAGAGATTTGCAAAGGTAAATTTACCTAAATTAAAAGATCCCTTTCCCGCTCCTGACTCTGCAGACATTACCAGTTTTCTATAACTCAGAGATTAAGAAGACAATAAGATTATTTCTTTTTTTCTGCATAGATGGCTAGCCTCTTCTTTTTCAATTGACAAGAGAGTGACAATATTATGTAACTTTAAAATGAAAATCACCCACTCACTTCCTTAAAACAAGAACTTTAATTTTTGAATATTTATCTTATAGTCCTTGTCCATATATTTGGAAACAATTTTACTTAGTTGAAAGCATATCATACTGTCTTATTCCTTTTTAAATTTAATATTGCATATTAACAAATATTTTCCATTGTATACTTGAACTTCGTAATTAGAGTTTCAGCAACTGCATAGCAAGCTGGCCAATATCTTTAAACTAGTGACTGACATTATAAATTATAGGCCCGTCATGTCATATTAGGTATTATCCTAAATTGCTACATTGTTGTTTTTTAATCATGGAGCCAAGCTATTATTACTCCGTATAATAGAGAAGTCTTTACATCACACACAATTTACTCCCTTTTCAGCACACTGACAACCTCACTTTAGGAGGTTAAAGTGTTCTGATACTAACTTCTCTGAAAACTGTCTCCAAATACTATTTTATTGTAAGACAAAATGTAGAAGCACCTCTGTCCCATGAGGAGTTACATTTTAGCCTTCTCATCCTAGCTTCACTGCAATTCCTACATACACTCCTCCTAAACCCTAAACACCAGCTAACTTGAGATTTTTGTTTCTGAAATTAAGAAATGCTGTCAAACATTGTCTATATTTTAGAATCACACATACTCTTTGAGACCAAAGAAAGAAAGGTTTATTAAGTCTGGAACCGAAATTTTCTGTAGCACATAATCTAACTCAACCTGTCTGGGTAGCTCATTTGAACAATTAAAACACAGGGAACCAAGAATAAGAAAGAGGTCCTTTAATCCTGTATAGCTTTATGTAATGCCTGGATACATCCTAGAGTATTAAGCACAAATAAAAAAGTATTGGCAAAATCCCTAGAGGGATGGGAGAAAAAAATATGGAAATATTAAAGTTTACCATCAGGGAATCCCTTGATACTGTGTCAAATTTTAGGGACACCAAAATCAATAGGCTGTGCCCTTGATCTTGAGGCTTACTCTTGTGAAGTTTATGTAGGTAGCAAAGAAGCTTAGTCTACCTATAGGTATGTCTAAGAGTTACTTCTGGAGGATCTCTGTTGTTGCTCAGATGTGGCCTCACTCTCTCTAGGCCCAACTCTGCAGGTGAAGTCATTGCCCTCCCCCCTTCATGGGACATGACATCCAGGGGTGAAAGTCTCCCTGGTGTTGTGGGAAATCACTCCCAGGATGAATCTGGCCCTGGCACTGTGGGAGCAACAATTCCATCCTTACCAAAAGGGGGAAAACAAGTGTAACTAATAAAGTATCAGAGGCAGAGAGAGATCAAATAGAGTCGAGAGGCTACTCTGAAAGTTGCTCTTATGCAAGCTTCCATTAGACATTGCCACTTACCATAACCTGCCAATCCCCAACCAGGACCATTCCAGCCAATCCTAAAGAATACCTAGGGCAATATATAAGATTCCACATAGGTTCCAGGCACTAGAGTAACTTTCCAGGAACCTATACCCTCCAGATGGGGCCCTGGACCAGATAAGTACTGAAACCTAGAGGGCCCAGCCTCTCCAGAATATCAGTTGGTTCCATCTCCCTACCCCATATTAGTGACAGACCCTTCCAAAATGAAAAAGTTAGGATGGCCATAGCCCAAACACCCCTCAAGAGACGGATAGAAAGGTGATGGTTGAGTTATACAGAATTGTACAGAGAAGACTGAATTTAACAAATGAATATGACTGCTGAATCATTAAATTGATATCTCTTTTAGTCTCCAGTATCTTAAAGCAGCTAGAAGTAAAAATCTAAAATTGTGGAATTATAAGGTCAAACTCTGAAATACATTCTACAACTAATTGTGGTGCTGTGCTTTAAAATTGATTGCTTTTTTGTATATGTTGTTTTTCACAAAAAAGAAAGAAAAAAGCCAATTGTGATGATAAAAAAATTTATGCTTTCTAGTCTCCTATATTCTGGAGCAGCTAAAAGAAAAATCTGAGGGGATCATATGGTAGCCCATGACAAACTCTGGGATCTGTTCTGTAACTACTCATTGAAGAGTGCTTTGAAAATTATTGCCTTCTTATTTCTTTGTTTTGTATATATGTTATTTTATACAATAAAAAAGTTTAAAAAAAAAGAAATGCTGTCAATGTAATTATTTAAAGGCTATTTGCTATAATGGACACATCTTGTGTGTTCTTACATTTTTTAAAAAAAAAATAAGGTGTAAAGATTTACTTCAAAAGAGTTGACAAATAGTTTTCAATATTTTTTTGGTTAGGTTGATTCCTACTTATCTTCTTCCTTATCAGGATGGCATAACCTGCCTGCCTCTAGCTCTCTCTCTCTCCGTATATCCCCTGTGCTGGTTTGAAAGGATGTATGTATGCTAGAAAAGCCATGTTTTAATCCTGATCCCATTTTGTGAAGGCAGCCATTTCTTCTAATCCCTATTCTGTACTGTATGTTTGAAACTGTAATTAGATCATCTCCCTGGAGATGTGACTCAATCAAGAGTGGTTGTTAAACTGGATTAGGTAGAGACGTGTCTCCACCCATTCAGGTGGGTCTTGATTAGTTTACTGGAATCCTTTAAAAGGGAATGACAAGAGAGAAAGCAAGGAGATTCAGAGAGAACAGAGAATGCTGCAGCACCACAAAGCAGGGAGTCTACCAGCCAGTGCTTTGGAGATGAGAAGGAAAAATGCTTCCTGGGGAGCTTCATGAAACAGGAAACCAGGAGAGAAAGCTAGCACATGACGCCATGCTCCCCACGTGTCCTTCCAACCAAGAGAGAAACCCTGACTGTGTTCACCATGTGCCTTCTCACTTGAGAGAGAAACCCCGAACTTCATCAGCCTTCTGGAACCAAGGTATCTTTACCTGGATGCCTTTGATCAGACATTTCTATAGACTTGTTTTAATTGGGACATTTTCTTGGCCTCAGAACTGTAAACTAGCAACTTATTAAATTCCCCTTTTTAAAAGCCATTCTGTTTCTGGTTTATTGCATTCTGGCAGCTAGCAAATTAGAACATCCCCTTTGGTTTCACAGGGCAGGTGGCTCCCTTGTGCACACACAGCCACATGGGGCACTCACAGCCTGTGCAGTTCTGGTTGCCAAATAGATGACACTGCATAAAAGAGTTGAAGTGATTGCTCTCTGAGAGCTGAGATGCGTGAGGAAGGCTTGAGGGAGCCCTTGAAGGATGGATGGGATTTAGATTGATTGGGAGAATAAAGAAAGGATTTTGGGGTAAGGAAATGGCAGGAGGACACCAGGCAAGATGCAAGAGGGTCCCAGAGAAGCGTATCAGGGTGGAAACCATGAAGTCAGAAGAGGAACTGAGATGAAGCCTGGGACCAGGCTGGGGCCAGACTAGGCAGTACCTGTTCAAATGCATATAGTTGCTTGTTACCAGAACTTTCAACTTTTCAAGGAGAGCCAGAAATCTGAATTTTATATGAAAGTTACTAGTTTTTAAATGTTACCAAATAATTTTAAATTTTTCAAAATTCATTATAACTCACGTAGGCTGAATTCAGGTATAAGCAAAGACTCATCAAGTCTAAGCATCTTGGCAAACAAAAGCTAATATACATATAGCCCTTTTCATGGCTCTTCTCTCAATCCTTACTAGTGGAGTGTGAGAGAATATCATAGTGGTTGGTTTTGCCTGCCCAACATTCATTTCACCTTCTTTTGGTTCCAGTACCCGTTTTCCTTTGGAGACCCACCAACTCTCAATCCATAAGCTTTGCGTGGGCCAACCTAGCCACAGATTAGAGGGTAGTCCGAGTACCAGGGCTGACTGAACAGAGGGCTGTGGTTGGGTCAGGGATGTGAACATGCATCCAGCCAGGTCAGTAAGAAGTAGCTCCTGCAATTTAACTGAGGCTACGGAGAAAGAAGCCCCCTCCTCGGAAGATAGGCTGTAATCCAGAGCTGTCAGTGGCTGCTTTGCCTCAATGTTGGGGGAGGCCATCTAAGAATGAAGCAATCACGTGGAGAGCAGAACTTCAGATGAAGAAACATATGCTTGATAAACTTGTTTGAACACCTGAAGCACATCTGCCCCTGGACATTTCTGTTTAGGTGAGCCTACATGATCCTATCTCATGTTTAAGTTAGTTTGAGTTAAGTTTCTATCACTTGCAACTCAGAGAGTCCTGGCCAATTTTCAGGGAGCAGGATGGAAACTGTCAAAGACTGAACACGTGGACCCAGATCCCTTGTTTCTCTTTTATATTGTGCTTTCTCCTTACTGTTCATCAAGAGGTAGAAATGGAGAAAGGAGCAAGACGGTGGGTTTGACTTATACAGACTTTGAGCAAATCCAAGTGTGCAGTTAGAATGTAAGAAAAAATGGAGACCTGGTCCCTGCTAGATCAAATTCCTTTGGGGATTCCCTCTCCCTCCCGCGCTCCCTCGCTCTCTCCCTCCCGTGCTCCCTCACTCTCTCCATCCCTCCCCCACACCACCCCTCCCCCATCCCACCCCACCAGACCTTACTTCCAGTCTTGGCTGTTAGGAATACATTCCTCTTTATTCTTGGAGTAGGGCTGAGAGCCTTCATCATAGTGCTTTTGCTATTACTTTGTTTTCACTAGATTTCCTGACTTAAGGCTTGACTTTGCTTGATCTTCAGAAAACCTGCCTCCCCAAACTGACTTTTCATTAATAACTTTGTAATCTTGATGACTTTTGCCCTTTTGATACAGTCCTTTGATCTTCCAAGTCTAAAATTCAAAATTACCTCTCCACAGACACATTCATGAATGGGGTACTGTACCCTTCCTGATATTTCCTCTCAATTCCACCCCACACATACTCTTCCATGGAGTTACACCTTTGCCCACAGGCCTCTGCTTCATTCCATCCATACTTTACACTGTCACATATGGGTTCATACTGTCTTATCAATATATTTCCTTTTCATCTTGTCCTGAAAGTGGGGAACCAACTGAGTCTTTCCTGCACCATCTCACCCACATCCTGGGATTCTCATGGTAGAGGCAGAGAAGAGGTGTTCTCATCTTGCCTCATCTTTTAAATTCAGAGAATAACTTGCCCAAGCAACCAGCATCCCACCTTAGGGAGTGGGGGCTGAATAGTCTAGAAGAGCCTGTCCTGCAACCTAGTACTCTCTCCTCATCAAAGAGTTTTCAGGAGAGCAGACTTTTTAGTGTAATGACCTCTCACTTCTTTCAGCTCCCAGGGGAAGGGAGATGTTCAATTGGCCCTCACCAACAGAGGACAGAACTGAATAGAAAGCCTGTTTAGTTTGAGGGTGACCCTGGGACATGAGACAAGAACCCAACTTTCATACCTAACCCTCCACAATCTAAAGCTCTTCCCCTGGGGCAACATAAGGATGGGAGTACCCCAAGATCCTCCCTGTTGAAGATGCCAAGGTTGGTTGGGGAAACTCACTGCTAGGGTGTCACAGATGGTGCCAGCAGAACAAGGAGCACGAGCCCAAGGAGGAATGCAGCCTACAATGGGAGACCCAGTGACTCCTTCCCCCAGGGTCCCAACCCTTAGAGCTATTTTTCTGTTTTAGAGTAAGCAGGCAGAGCACTTATTGAGTGCACATGTAAGAAGACATGTGGGCATTCTTGCAAAGACAGAGGTGAGGAAGGCAAAAGGCAATAGGCAATGAGGGGCCACTTGCTTTCCTAGACTAGCTTTACTTTTTCCCTCTCTGCCTTCCTGTTCGGGGTTTTCTCTTCCCTCCCCTTCTCTCCAGGGCAGTGGCCTGGTGGTAGATGGTGCATTTGGGGGGGTCAGTTGCCTCCACCTTCCGCCATAGGTGACTCACTCAGGTGGGGGTCGTTTGAAGCCCAGGTGGTATTTGTTGCTATTCTTCTCAAAGATATCTTTCTCCTTGAGGCCTGATTACTTTCTGGAGTTTGCCCTTTGCCTAACCAGCCACTACCCTAATTCCTACCCTGCCTATCTTCTCCTTAGAGACTTCTATCTCCTCTTAATCTTAAGGGAATCTGGGCCGATGATCTGTTTTCTGTAATTGTTTCAAGCTGTTAGTGGACCGCAGGCCCCACTTGTGGGAGTACAGAAGCCTCAGGCTACACTACTGAGGGTGGCTGGACAGAAAGAATTCATTGTTATAAACTATAACTTCTTGTAGTCAGCAATGACTATAACTTACTTTCTTAAACTTTCTACATTCATCTAGGGCTTGTAGTCAGTAATGACTATAAAATTCACTTTCTTAAACTTTTGGCAACTTTTCATATCCATTCACTTAGCAATGGTTACAAGAAACAAAATTCACTTTTATATTAGGAATATGTTAGTTCACAAAGTTAACATATTGCAAGACTGGACTTTGAGGCAGTTGAGGCCAGTAAAGTCTGCTGTTAGGGCATTTTTAAAGAAATTGAGATTATTCTGAAACCCCTGGGGCAGCACTATCTAAATGAGTAGGGTGGAAATCTTATTTTTAAGTCTCTGCAATTCAATAGCAAGCAGGTATTGAGAGTTAGTGAAAAAGATGCATTCTTAAGATTTAGAACTGAAAACTTGCATGCAATCAGGAGTTACTCACGGGCTAGCCCTGGGATGCCTTCATGCCATACAGACAGATTTACTTGCTTAAAGATTTCCTTTGGGATGCCAGAAGGCCTCCCAGAGCTATTTTTAAAGAGACATCTGCCGTAAGCAAAAGTGTTTTCCATCACTGGGAAACGAGGGGCAGCCTCAGTGTTTAGCACATGGGATTATGGGGTAGGGGGCTGGCAACATCAATAGAGGAGGAGAAGGAAGAGAGAGTAGCAAGAGGAGGAGAGGGGTTGGGGAACAGGCTAAACAGCTACGGGAAAGTTCTTTTTGTGGAGGGGAGTGTCATATGAGTTAGGAATTTATTAACCAGATTAGACAAAAGTCACTGAACTGTACTAAACTCTCCAAAGGGATGCAGATTCCATTATTGGGCAAGATTAAGTTTTTTCTTCCTCATCTCCATTCAGTGGGTGGACATGGAGTTAGGAGTTATTAGAAGAGATAAAACCATTCTGTTTGTATTCACTAAGCTGCGACTCCTCCATCAAACCAGCTACTCATAAAATCATAAACTCCTCAGATCTCTGAGCTGGCCAAATCTCATGCACAGAGAGTGTCTTTGCTTGCTCCTCCATCTTGGCACCTGCCACTCTGCCTGTATATAATGGAAATAATGGAAACTGAAAAAGACCATGGAGGTTCCTGATGTAATTCAAATTAAACTTTCACGTTTTTCATGCATCAGCTTTCCTTTCCAGTGCTATCATTTAATAGAATGTTATCTTCATAAAAACAATCCTAAGGGTAAAGCAATTTATGTTTACAAACTTAATTGTTGTGTAGCGACACTGACATACTGCATACATACTGATTTGTGATTCACTTAGTAAGTGTGACACAGAGCTTCCGAGCTGGAGATCAACCTGGTTCAGAGCCATGCCTGCCCTTGCCTTGAGGGGGAGCCCCGTGTGCTTGCTCAGAGGTGAGCTTTTGACCGATAAGCAAGGTTAACGTAGATTTAAAGGATGTATATTAATATACAGCAGGATATTATAGATCTGTGCCATTTTTGTTTCAATTCCTAAATCCAGCAATGGCTTACCGGCCTTCACAACTGTATAGCTCAACTCTCCCTTCTTTTTTGGGTTTTTTAATTTGCAAATGATCAGTGACTCTTTCGAAGCTCGGATATGTTTAAATTCTTAGGTATGTGCTTCCCAGACTGTTAAGCTCAGTGTGTGTGTGTAGATGTATATGTGATAATTTATACAGCTTTGCTGGCAATTTTTATATTTACCCTATAGGGAAGGAAAATCAGAATGGAAAGGAAGCATGGAGAACTGGCATGTATAGTGTGAAACTGTGCCCAAAATGTTTCTGATAGACCCCTTCCCTACTTAGAAATAGTTCTTAAAAGTTGATATTTTGTTCCATAAGATAGCCTACCTCACATTGGATCTTATTAGTTCCATTTTCCTTAATACTGAGATGGTGTTAGCCCATTTTTATATAATCATCATTCATAGTGGCAGAAGGAGGTTCACATTTGGTCTTATTAAGAGATGATGAAAAAAAATGAGTAGGAAGTGAGGAAGGAAGGGAAGAGACATTTTTCCAAAATAACTGAATGAGAATGGAAATGGAAATAGGGAGAAGGTTAAAAAGGGTGAGGGTACAATAAAGATACGGCTTAAGATCAATACAATCCATTTGTTCTGAGGTGGCACTGAAACCAAGATGCCAAAAGGAATGAAGTGGAAAATACTAATGGGAACTGAAAAAGCATAGTCTGCCTGAAAGGGAAAAACCAGCAAGAGACGAAGTGATGGCAATCAAATAATTCTCTACACCTTCCAGTAGACGATGCTGTCGGCCCAAAGCAGCTTAGTTGTTGGTTAGAAGAGGGAGGAAATAAGATGTAACACATAATATGACATAAATACATTTGTAAGTTTGTGTTAAAATGTAATTTGTCTTGTATCCCAAGTTTCCAAAGTTCAAAGGTCTTAAAACAAGAACTGGTTCCTTAACGTAAACTTGAAAAGACTTACATTTTCACCTTTGACTCCAAGGGCTGTATACTGAGGTGATATTTTTCAATATTATTCTCCACATCCATGGCCAGCTGGTGACTAGAAACAGAAATAACATCTCAATACATCTCTATCTAAAAATCAAAAATATCTTCTAATTGATATTTATTTGAAAGGGCAAATACACATTCAGTTTTGTTCACTGTAATTTATTAACATAGCCCTAAATGTTTCTACTGATGAGTGATGGATAAATAGCCATAGCATAGAAAGAAAATGTTGCTGTGCCTTTTATCTCCGCTGCCCTTTTGATTTCTCCCACCCAACTCAACATTGATACCTAAGGCATGTATCCTTTAAGAGAAGAGGAAGGCAGAATGTTAGAACCTTTGGGGGAGAAAATATGCATAAGGAGAGTGTTATAAATCCTAAGCATTGACCAGTTAGTAAATTGTAGTAGTCCTCCATATGGCAGTGCTGCCACTGGACCTTTCTTCTTTCATTCTTCAGCTTTTACAAAGCTCCACTATGAATAAAGCATGTGTCTGTGCCCTGGCAAAAGGCAGAGTTATAGACATGAGGTCACGGCCTCTAATAAGCTTGTAAGAATATCACTGGTTGCTGCAATGGTCAAGGAAGCCTTCACGGAGAAAACTTAACACTTGGGTTGATTTTGAGGGTTGGGCAGGCATTAGATAAGTTGAGATATGAAAGGTAATACATACGGAGAAGACAGTAAAACAAAGGAATAGAAGTGAAAAGGCTCTGTTTAGATGATAAGGAGAACAATTCAGCTGAAGTAAAATATAAAAGTAGGAGAGCAATAGGAAATATCAGTGAAGACAGAAAACTAATATTTATTGGCCATATATGTACAAAACACTGTCATAGACATTTTATATGTATTATCTCATCTAATTCTCACAGTGACTTCCATCAATTAAGTATGATTTTTTCCCATTATACAGCTGAGAAACTTAAGCTTGGAAATACTAAATTACAGACTCAACTCACTGTACAGAAGAAACCAAGTTAAAACTCTAGTCTTTCTGCTCTCTCCACCACCCAGCATCGATTGGAGAATTTTAAATATCAGGCTTATTAGACTCAATCCTACTGACAGCAATTTTCAGTGTGGTGTCAAGTCTGAGAGCAAGTAATACATTTATATCCCAATAAAGTTCATATGCGTGTGGTTAGGAGTGTGTGTACGTACGTGTGTAAAACTGAAACAAATGGTTCAAGAACTATTTTCCCAATGACGTGTGATACACTCTGATATTTTAAAATTATATTTCATAATTTTTAAAAGGCCAATGATGACCCACAAATTGATTTAACTATCAATGGAATGTGATCTACAGCATGAGTACCACCGCAGCAGGGAAACAGGCAAGCGTTTTAGAGCAGGGAAATATGAGGAAGTTGCATTTAAAGATGGTTTGCTTAAGGATGGAGTGAGCACAGAGAGTGAAGGAAAACTAATTATAAGGCTAGTTTTGAGGCCAAATGACAAGGACGAGGATTGTGAGGATAGTAAAGAAAATTAAAATACAAGAAAAATGTGCTGAATATACCATTTTTCTCCTTTTTAGAAAGTTATAACCAGGTAAGGATGGGGGAGACGATAGAGCAGATAAATTCCTATATGGCCACTAGATGGTGCCATTGGCCCAAGATAGCTTTGTGGTTGTCCCTCCTGGATGCAGAGGGCAAGGAAAACTCTTGTTTGCTCTGCGCAGTTGCTATTTCTAGGTCCATTATTCATTCATCATTATTCACTCATTACTCAGATATATTGAACGCCTTCTATGTTCCAGGAATGATGCAAGCCATAGGAGTTACAGTGATGAAACATAATCCCTAGGCTGGCGGTCTTAAAATCAAGAAGGCAGACATTAAACACCAAGTAGAAGTGTGATGGATGTTATTCAAGAGGAAATATAGAAAGACCTTACCTTAACCTAGGGTAGGAGGCTACATGAAGCCTAATTTTTATAGTTCTGTGGTCTTATAGGGACAATGGCATTGTGATAAGGATATTTTAAGATTTTCATTATAACTAAACCTCTTAATCACAAATTAGTAAATTGGGTAATAGAGACATATGTGAATGTGGGGGTGGGGTGGAGGTTTCTGTAGATGTGCAGCAGCCAAAGACAAAGCTGCAATGTTCATAAAGAGAGAAAAACTATTATAATACTAAATGAATTTGCAAGCATGGGGTTGTAATTTATACATCTTTGAAAAACTATACATTACAAATTCTTCCTGGTTTAAATGGGATAAATTTAGGTTTTTTTCCATCAATAATTGTCTGTGGGTAATAAAGTGATTGCCTGTCAGTAGAATAAGAGACTTGCAATCGCATGTTTTCTATCAGAGTGTGAGCTGGAGTTAGTATTTCCAAAGAAGACCAATCTAAGTTCTGATATAAGTTAATAAAGGTTCTTCAAAAACAATAGTGTCATTTGCAGCCCTAATTAGTGGCCTTACCAGTCGTTCTTCTTTGTTTATGGACACATGCCAGGCTTCATCAAGCGCAAACACATACCCACAAAATGCACTTGGCTGGCCCTGCACATGTTCTCAAACAGTTTGGAGTTGCTGTTTCCCCTCCTGTCACATTGACCGTCTACCACTAAAACCCTGTTAAGCATTCAGAATAAATGAAATGTTCCAAGGGGGAATAACCGATCAACTGCCATGACACCACTTTCACTTAACTTACAGTCATTTCAAGCAGCTGAGATGATTTACATTAGCACAATGTCAGCTACCAGCTATAATGAAATGCCTAATCTACTCACTCAAAGTACACCAATTTTTCAATCAAATCTGAGAGCTCTCAAGGTCACACTTTTGCCCCCAAAGCAGACCTGGAAAATCCTCAGAATTCCAGGCTAATGAGTATAGTTGTTGGGGCTGGAAGCCACTGCTATTCTCTCTTATCCTGGACAAACATGAAGGGGGAGGTAACTCCACAGAACCACGTGCTTTGGAGGGAGATTTTAATTTCCACTACTGGAATTCCTCAATCATGACTGGAAGAAATAAGCACCCAAAACAGACTGGCTGTTGCCTAAAGCGTTTAACTTTCCCAGGTCTGTGGAAAATGAGGGGGAAAGAGGGGACAAGAATCAGAAGTCCATTATCTATATCATTGATCTTTACATTTCATTCTGAGACCAGAAAGCTGGGAAAGACGCACGGTGGTGTTAGCGAGAGGTTTAATAGAGAGTTGTGGTCAATTAGCTAGAAAAAAATTGGCCTTCATTTCCTTCATTAAAATCAATAATGAAAACCTGGCATAACGAAAGTTAATAAATAAATGGGCTGAGCATTGCAGAGAAAGTGTATCCTCAGAGAATAAAGCTGCATGAAGACTGAATAACCAAGAGGAATCTAAAATGAATTTAGACCACTGGTTCTTTACCCCAGCTCTGCAAGAGGATCATGTGAAGGAAGCTTTTAAGGAACACTGATTCCAGGCCTCAACGCCAGAGATTCAGATTCAATTTGTCTGTGGTGGGCTTAAGCTGGGGCTTTTGTTTTTTTTTACAATTCCCCAAGTGATTCTAAATATAGCTGGGGTGAAGACCCACCAATCTAGACCTAATATGATGGCCATACTAATCTCAATAAAAGAAAAACCTTCTTTCTAGTTTCAGCCCCAAACCCTTTTGTTGTTATTAATTGCATGTAAGTAGTAATAGTGGTAGTGAGAGGGGAAAGAGAAATTGAACAATTTTATTCTCATTTCTTTATATTAATGAGAACAGGCATAGCAAGGATAAATTAAATCCCTAGATAAGGTATGTGCTGGTTTGAAAGGATGTATGCCCCCTAGAAAAGCCATGTTTTAATCAAAATCCCATTTCATAAAGGTAGAATAATCCCTTTTCAATACCGTATGTTTGAAACTGTAATCAGATCATCTCCCTGGATGATGTGATTTAATCAAGAGTGGTTGTTAAACTGGATTAGGTGACGACATGTCTCCACCCATTTGGGTGGGTCTTGATCGGTTTATTGGAGTCCTATAAAAGAGGAAACATTTTGGAGAATAAGAGATTCGGAGAGCGCAGAGAATGCTGCAGCACCATGAACCAGAGAGTCCACGAGCTAATGACCCTTGGAGATGAAGAAGGAAAACACCTCCTGGGGAGTTTCATGAAACCAGAAGCCAGGGGCAAAGAAGCTAGCAGATGGCACCATGTTCACCATGTGCCTTTCCAGATGAGAGAGAAGCCCTGACTGTGTTCGCCATGTGCCCTTCCACTTAAGAGAGAAACCCTGAACTTCATCGGCCTTCTTGAACCGAGGTATCTTTCCCTGGATGCCTTTGATTGGACCTTTCTATAGACTTCTTATAACTGGGACATTTTCTCAGGCTTAGAACTGAAACTAGCAACTCATTAAATTCCCCCTTTTTAAAAGCCATTCCATTTCCGGTATATTGCATTCTGGCAGCTAGCAAACTAGAACAAGGTAGAAACTTCATTTGATTGATAGCCTGAAGCTCTCTTCCCATTGAAACATGATGATATGGTGTATTCTTAGAATCATGGAGATAAAACCAGTCGGAAGGGTTGTCTACTTTCAAACACCCATCCATGGGGGCAGGGCGGGGAACTACCCAGAAGGGGCCAGGCTGTCGTGGGGTTGTCTCAATTAATGCTCTCGATGAGACTATCAAATAGGCATAACTATCTTCATTTTGCAAGATGAGGAATATGGGGCTCAGGGTGGTTAAATCACTTTTCCAGACTCACAAAGCTAGGAAAAGCAGAAAAAGGAACCAAACCCAAGGTTTTCCAGGAGTGTTTTCTGCAGCATCTCAGACGGATGGTCATTTACACTCTGGTACCTATGTTCTCACTACTTCAAAAAAGAAGTCCATTCTAGTTGTTGGGCAGGCTGAATTTTTCAAAATGCATTATTTTATTCTGAGTCACGAATCTGTTTCTCCATAAATCCAACTCATGGGTCCCTGATCTGCTTTCTGGAGGAAAGGGAATTTTCCCTTTTTATGGGAAAATTCAAAGTTTTAAAGATAGCTAAATTCTCTCTGAGTCTTCCTTTCTCAAAGTTATGCCATGTCCTTAGCTTTTTGCAGTAGTTTCATGTGGTTCTTGAACCCTCACAATAGTAACTGGCCTCTGGTGCTCAGGGATGCCAAGGCACTTTGTAAAATGAGGTACCAAGCGTGGCACTCAAATAGATTTGACTGGTCCAGGGTCCATTGAGACTTAGGCAGCAGTTGAGAGTAGGTGCTCTGGAGGCATCCATACTTGCGTTTTGATTCCCAGCTGCCCTACTCACTAGTTGCATATACTTAGGCAGGTTCCTGAGACCTCGCTCAGCCTCTTCCTCAGCTGCAAAATGGAATTAATAAATGCCTATATAAAAAAGCCACAATCAGAATCCAATGAAGAAATGTCTGTAAAGTGCTCAATAATACAGAGTGCATTGTAAACACTCAAGAAATGAAATTGTTCTTCCCTTATCTTGATAATGCACATTTATTAATCAGTTTAATATTATGCTAATAGTTTTAGAAGCTATATAATGTCATGGACTCACGTCAATGTCAAATAAAACCTCTAAGGTTTTCATCCTCACATTGAAATCAGGACACACCTCTCACATGTTCTAAATGTACAAGTTTTTAAAAACCTAAATACAAGACTTTCCTTTCATTTCTGTTCAATTTCATCTTTTTTTTTCCAGATCAGCTTTGTTCCATTCTCCAGTGTTATTTAAAATTTTCATTCTATTAATCTTAGTGTTAACCTTATACTCATTGCAAATTTTATGTCTGCCTTTTATGAATGCCACTGATCAAAAGCTGAAGACAGGGCACTCTCAAACCTCAAACCCTCAGACACAATGCCAGAAACATTTTCCAAGGTCATATCACTCTGTGAGTACAGTTTGCGTATTGTTTAACTAGTTTTAAATCTAACTAAATCTCAAATCAGTCACAGCTCTGAGTCCCGATCGCAGTGATATCGTGAGAAACTGTCAAATTTACTTATTCATTTTTGCCTTGCCAGGCTGGTTTTTTTTTTCATGCAAGCTTTTCAACCTCACAGATAATCTAACTCCTTTTAGAAATTTTTACTTACTTTTCAAGTAAATATTTTCCATCATTAACTTGTTCTAAAGGATTCTGCAATCTTTTCAGTTCTTCCTGTGAAACAGAAAAGAAGGATTTTACAAATTAACCCCATGTGTTCATGGACAATAATATTTGAGAACAATTGTTAGCAAAATAGAGATAACGTACTTTTAAGAGTTTTGGACTTTGCTGTGGGTATATATTAAAACAAACAGCAATTCAATTTGACCCTTGATCAAATAAGAAGACAATGCTGCCACTCAAATGGTGTGATTTCTTTCCTCACTGAAGATAATGCATCCTGTTATTTCTCCAGAGTGAGGCTATGCTTATATGGATCCATCCACACACTTCACGTTTGCACTCCATTGACTGCATCACATGTCTGCTGCCTGCTGGATGAGGGGCTGGCTGTAAGGCACATGCTGGGTTTGGCCATCCAGCAACCATTCTCTCTCATTTCTTAGTTATTGCAGCCTTCCCTCTTCCCTGCAGCGCACATGCTCAGGCACACACATACAAATGCACACATGCATGCATACCTGTCGTGAATTTCAGACATACATAGTCTGTATTCCCATGCCCCTGACCACAGCAATGGGTTCAGGGTGGATAGCCCATAAGGTAAGTCGGTCCAGTTTCCTTGTGAGACTGCCTGACCCCGGTCCTGTCAATCACAGCGGGATTTAAGGAAGGTCCACCAAACTCTGTTCCCAGGAAGACCATCACTCCCTGAGGTCATTCCACTTGCCTCACCACCACAAACTGCCAAAGTGACCAGTCCCAAGAGGAAGCCCCAGTCAGAGCCACTCATTTTCCCCTAAAAGACCATCAGAACTAGTCTGTTTGTGTATAGGCCACTAGATATCCAAATCTCTCAGGCCATTCCCCATTCTCCAGCATCTTTGACCTCATACCACACTGTACATTCCAGAATTTCATCCAATTGCTCTCCTCTCCCCAGTCCCACCAGCCTTCCTTCTCTGCCTCCTGGGACTCCCAATCTATCATCAGCAAAATTTTCCACCTCCTCAAATTCTTTGAACATTCGTTTAATTATCTTCTTCTAGGTGAACCCTGTCTCACTCTTATGGGGGCAGCTTGGCTTTTGTGATAGTAAGAACAGAGAAATGTATAGCAAAGAGGTTTAGGGTATAGAGAATTTTGCTGATGATAAGCTTGGCTGAGTGCCTAAGCACACTTTCTCCCCTGCAGCCTTCTGAAGAAGTGGCCATTTTGTCCCCATGATCTACATATTACAGGGTCTGGAGGAAGGACCCTCATTGCTGCTTCCATACTCTCCCCACTCCCTACAAAACCTCAGCTCCTCTGAAAATATTTCAGCTGCCTGTCCTATCCTCCAAGGCTGTGGGGTGAAATTCGTCTCCTATCCAGATCCCTTCCCCTCATTTACTAATGCATTTGCACCTGCTCCTAGCTCACTGCGACATCTGAGTGATGATTCTGGGTATTTTCATCATTCACCCAATCAATGTCTGGCCTCTTTCTTTGACCTCCTTCCATCTGAGGATTCATGCTACTGCGTTTACCTGGGTCATCCACTCCCATTGTCACATTCTAGACCTTTTCACTGTTAATAGTTCAACGACTGCCAAAACTAAGATTTCAAAACCACCCTCTCTGACCACCACCTCCCATCTATTCTGTCCCTCCAACAGTCCTCAGATCCCACTCAGGCCACCAATCCATGACCTTTCACTATTATACTAGCCATGACCTCCCTCCTATCCTTGGTTCTCTCCTACTTGACTGAGATTCCGTGATTCTTCATTATAGGTACTCTTTTGCATACCTCTGTACACTCTTAATTCCCTTGAACCTCTTTTCTGCTATTATTCTTTTTTCTCTCATCACATAGTTGTATATTCATCACCATGATCATTTCTTAGAACATTTGCATCAATTCAGAAAAGAAAATAAAAAGAAAAAAGCCTCATAATACCATACCCCTTGCCCCTCCCTCTCATTGACTGCTATTATTTCCATCTACCCAATATATTTTAGCTTTTGTTTCCCCTATTTTTTTCTATACCCCTTACCAATCCCTTTCATTGATCACTAGCATTTCAATCTACTAAATTTATTTTAACATTTGTTCCCCCATCATTTATTTATTTTTCATCCATATGTTTTACTCATCTGTCCATACCGTAGATAAAAGGAGCCTCAGACACAAGATTTTCACAATCACACAGTTACATTGCGAAAGCTATATCATTATACAATCATCTTTAAGAAACATCTTCAAGGCTACTGGAACACAGCTCTATATTTTCAGGCAGTTCCCTCCAGCCTCTCCAATATACCTTAACTAAAAAGGTGATATCTATATAATGTATAAGAATAACATCCAGGATCACCTCTCAACTCTGTTTGAATTCTCTCAGCCGTGACATTTTATCATGTCTCATTTCTCTCTTCCCCCTTTTGGCCAAGAAGGTTTTCTCAATCCCCTGATGCTGAGTCCCAGGTCATTCCAGGATCTCTGTCCCATGTTGCCAGGAAAGTTTATGCCCCTGGGAGTCATGTCCCATGTAGAGAAGGGGAGGGCAGTGAGTTTACTTGTGTTGGCTGAGAGAAAGAGGCCATATCTGAGCAACAAAAGAGGTTTTCTGGGGGTGACTCATAGGCCTAATATTAAGTAGGCTTAGCCTATCCTTGCAGGGATAAGTTTCATATGAACAAACCCTAGGATTGAGGGCTCAGCCTATTGCTTTGGTTGTCTCCACTGCTTGTGAGAATATCAGGAATTTTCTACATGGGGAAGTTGAATTTTCCCCCTTTCTTGCCATTCCCCCAAGGGGACTTTGCAAATACTTTTTAATTCACTGTTCAAATCCTCTGGGATCTATCGTGACATCATGCTGGACAAACCTACAAAATCTCATGCCCTACTCAAAGTTCCATGTACTTATAGTGTTCAATTAAACTGTCCACGTAGGTTATATTAGGAAATGCACTAGTCAAAATATAAATTTTGTACCAAATAAACATTTGTTGCTTTAGTCTCACACATAAGTTAAAGTTTTAAAATATGAATTACCATCTATTTTCAACACCCTTCTTCTATTATTCTTGCCTAGAAAAATCTTAAATCCCACTCGCTGCTACTCTGTGCGTGTGCTCCCAAGAAAAATTCACTCATGCTGATTGGTTTTCTTTTAAATTTATGCCCATAAATATCAAGTGCCTTTTTAGCTTTTATCTGTGCCTGGAAATCCTACTACATTTGTATAGTCTGTTCATTCTCCCACTCTGAGACACTATTTCACATGTGCTTCTCTCTCATCAAACCTCTAACACTTCCTCCATCTTCCTTACTCTCAGATAATGATGTGCCTCTTACTAAATAGAAGAGAACTGCTCTAACTTCCACCACAATTCCAATAAATTTACTAACACACTTGTTTCTGGGCCCGCATACTTGACCTTCCCTCCTGTCAGAAGGGATGCATGGTGCCTGCTCCTATCAATCTCCACATACAGACTACATCTCATCTCTCTTTGCTTATTCAAAGACATGGGCCTTGCTGTAACCTCTCTGTACTGCCCCATCAATTTCTCCCTCTTACCTGGATCATCTATATCCCCTTGCAAACATTGGGTAATAAATCCCACCCACTCAAATCCTCAATAGCATGAGACAGAGATAACTACCTCCTCTTTTTTTGGATCATGTTCTTCACTTGGCCTCCAGAACCAACTTCCTTCGTTCCTTTGCATCTCCTGTCTCCTCTGCTGTTTTTTTTCCCCTTTTTCCAACAGCTAAATGGGGTGTGCTCCAGACCTCTGCTCTCTTCTCTTATTTATCTTCACTCCTCATGAGAGCTCAACTAGTCCTATGACCTTAAACTTATATTTTCAGGCCAAACTCTCCTCTAAACTCCAGTCTTGTGCATCCACCTGCCTACTCAACAGTTCCACATGCATGTCTGACAGGCATTCAAAATCAAAGTTTTAATTTCCCTACCTAGTACCCTCCCCCCAACCCTGCTTCTTCACTACTTCTTCCCCATCTTAGCAAATAGCATAACAATTCACCCAGATATGCAGCCCGAAAACCTAAATGTCACCCTCTGCTCCTTTCTTCCTCTCACAGTGCATAGCCAAACAATCAGTCAATCTTTTTGGCCCCAACGTCAAAATACATCCAGAACCTAGCTACTACTTACCATCTGGCCCAAGCAACTTAGCCCATGTCAACCACTTCTTATATCAGTGAGAGTGATCTTTTTCTTTATAGTACCAGTTTTTTTAAATGAAATATGATTTACAAAGAGTAAAATGCACATATCTTCAGCGTAGAGTGTGATGAGTTTTGACAAATGCATTAGTATAATGGTAAAACACTGGTATAACCACGACCCAAAACAAAATATAGAAAATTTCTCACTCCAGAAAGATTCCTTGTGCCCCTTTACAATCAATTCCTTTCTCCCAAAGACACCCCTGTTCTGATTTCTATCTCTGTAGATTAGTTTTGCCTGTTCTTGGATTTCATATAAAGGTATCTATTCGAGTTTGCTGGCTGTGAGAATGCAATATACCAGAAATGGAATGGCTTTTTAAAAAGGGAATTTAATAAGTTGCAAATTAACAGCTTTTTAGGCTGTGGAAATGTCCCAATTAAAGCAAGTCTATAGAAATGTCCAATCTAAGGCATCCATGGGAAGATACCTTGACTCAAGAAGGCTGATGAAGTTCAGGGTTTCTCTCTCAAGTGAGAAGGCGCATGGCGAACATGGCATCATCTGCTAGCTACCTCTCCAGCTACCCAGGAGGCATTTTCTTTCTTCATCTTCCAAAATCACTGGCTGGTGGACTCTGCTTCGTGGTTTTGTGGTGTTCTCTGTTGTGGCTTTCTCATGGCCCTCATTCTTCTCTGCTCTCTCCAAATCTCCAGCTTTCCCCAAAATGTTTCCTCTTTCATAGGATTCCAGCCATTCCACATCTCCACCCAATCCAGTTTAACACACACTCTTGAGTGACTCACATCTCCATGGAGATAATCTAATTAAATTTTCCAACATACAGTACTGAATAGGGATTAGAATGACTGCCTGTACAGAATGGGATTATGATGAAAACATGGCTTTTCTAGAGTACATGCCCCCTTTCAAGCAAGCACAGTATCTATTCTTTTGTGTTTGACTTAATTAACTCAACATTACATGTTGACATTCATTCATGTCGTTGCAGGCAATCAGTAGTTCATTTCTTATGCTAAGTAGTATTGCATGATGTAACTATGCCACAATTCATTAATACATTCTCATGTCGATAGACATTTCAGTTGTTTCTAGATCCTGAGTATTATGAATACAGCTGCTATGAACACTCTTATGCAAGTCTTTCTGTGGATGTATGTTTTCATTTCTCTTCATCTAGGAGTGGAATCGCAGTCTCATAGGGTAGACAATATGTTTAACTTTTTAAGAAACTGCCAAATACTTTTCTATAGTGCTTGAAACATTTTATATTCCAACAAACAATTTATAAGAGGTTTCGCTTCTCTACATTGGTGACAACACTCAGTATTATTAGTCTTTCAAATTTTAGTTATTCTAGTGCAGGCATGCTATCTCTTTATTGCATATTTCTGATGATTAGTGATGTTGAGCAACTTTTCTGTGTTGATTGACCAAGCATTTATCTTCCTTTGTGAACTGTTTGTTCAAATATTCTTCTCATTTTTTATCACATATGTCTTTTCTTTATTGAGTTGTAGTAGTTCTTTATGTATTTTGTGGTATAGGTAATTTGTCATATGTATGTATTGCTAACATTTACTGCCATTCAGTCTTTTGATGAGCAGAAGTTTTTCATTTTGTTAGGATACAATTTATTGTTTTAATTCTTTGTTTTCAGTGTCCTAAGAAATCTTTACCTATCACGATGTTTCAAAGATAGTCTCTCTACTCCCCTCCTCCTACAGTGGAAACTGGTTTTATTAACATAAGTGGGGAGCTGAGGAGGCTGGGACATGGACAGCCCTGGGTGTGTGTGAGTGGGTGGGGGTGGGTTTGAGGGACCCTTGGGGTGAGTCTGGGGGTGGATATGAGCGGCCCCTGAGTGGGCATAGCCATCAGCTCAGTCATGGGAACATGGGGTGCAGGTGGGTGGTGTGCCCTCCAGTGGCTTGCCATGGCCCGGCCCAGGCCCCCTCGGCTTTGAGAAGTCGGCTCACCAGCTGCCACTGGAAGCCTCAGCCCACTTGACCTCTCCTGAGCTCAGGAGACAAGGATTTTCCCACGGACATGCATGTGTTCTACCTCCCATTCCACGGCCTTGCCAGGAGGACTGGGCTCCTGCTGGGAGAGTTGGGCTCCTGCACCAACAAGACCAGAGTGACAGATGGCAGGGGCCAAGGAGGCTGGGCCATTTTGTGAACAGACACCAAGGAGGTGTCCTCTCCATGGAAGGGTGCTGTGCCAGCCTCGTGTAAGGCCAGCCGGTGGGCAGCCCTGGGTTGCATTAAGGGGGCAATGAGGCTTCTCCTCAAGGGGGAGTTCTCGACTAGACGGCACTGGGTTGGTAACCGGCCAGCCCTGGGCTACCCAGTGAGGCCTCCCACCTACGAAGGCCAATCCCGGGAACAGCCACCTCCCTTGGTGCTGTGGGCGGGTCTGCTCCCACAGCCCACCATGGCAGGGGCAGCTCCGCAGTCTTCTGAGCCGTAACTGCGGCTCCCTCCCTCTGGCTGCTTCGGCAGTGTCTGCTGCTCACCTCAGCTCTAGGGTCCAAGGGCCTGCCAATGGAAAGCGAGGTGCCTGGGCTGCTTTCCAAGGGGGTGTAGAGGGTGGAGAGCAGCCGCCTCGCTCGGGGCCGGGGGCAGGGACCAGAGCCCAGATGTTCTGTACTGAGCAACCCCTAGGGCCCAACCACATAAGGGCCCACTTCCCCAGGACCTACCCCCCGAGGGCCCACCCCCCCAGGACCCACCCCTCTGAGGGCCCACACTGAGTACCAGCCCTGAGTGCCCACCTCCTCAAGTGCCCACCAGCTCAAATGTCCATCCTGAGTGTCCAGCCCAAGGCCCCGAGCGCCCAGCATGAAGGCCCCCATCCCGAGGGCACATCTCATGGCTTCTCTTGGTTCGCTTTTCACTGAGCTCTTCCCTGACCCTGTCTAAGTCTGACCACAGCTTCAACTGCCTTCGAAATGGACACACTCTCGCTGTGAAGCATCTGGGAGCAGCATGGGCATCCACAAGGGTGTCGTGTGTCTGAGATGCACCCCTTCCCGGTTTGTGGGGAGGGGATGGTCACTCACGTCTGTCCCTGTGTCCTGCTGGCCTTGCAGTGAGAAGAAAGAAAATTTAAGCAGAAGGTCTTGGGGCTGCTGTGGAGGTTTCAAGTTTACGAGCTACCTGGCAGGGAGCACGTCTGGGTGAGGAGGGGGGCTCTGGGGTCAGGGTCCCCTCTGCCGCATGGGCTACCATGAGGGGCCTCTCTCCAGACCTCCTTGAAGACAGAGCTGTGGGCCCTCAGGAGAGCGCACTTGGGTCTCATCTGCCACAACTCCCCCAGCTAGATGCAGGGGACGGTGGAGTGTGGGCTTCCAGTGCTGTAACCACTGGGTCTTAAAATTTCTTCTTCTGATGTTCCTCAAGTCTCCAAATTGTCTACAGTGAATTTGTATAAATTTGAAAATCAGAAGGAAACTGCTTTTCTTAGAAATGAGGGAGGTCAGAGAAATAATAATCCCTGGGTCCTGAGCTCACAGTGGAGAAGTAGCTTAGGAGGTTAGGCGGGGAAACAGTGTCAGCTCATGTAATCATGAGGCTGCTGAAAGCAAGCAGCCCAGAAGCAACCACTGGGATCCACAGGCACAGGAAGGCTGTGCCCTTGGGGGTGTCAGGGCCCGAGGTCATCAGGCCATCAGCCCCCACCGCCTGGGCACCTGGCAACTGCTCTTCTTAGCCACATAAGGGCAGGTGGCCTCTCTGGGAGCCACGAATTGCCAACCTGATTCAGGAGTGTAGGCAGCCTCAGTGCCCTCGGGATCGCTGGCCAGGCCCCTGGGCCTTTCCATTTGCATTTTGGGGTGGAACCTCCCAAGTCCTGCTGAAGATGGGCTTTTAGCCCAAGGCTGGGGTGGCCGACCAGGCCCAGGTGCATTGGGCCTCCAGGTTGAGGAGTAGACGCTCCGCCTGCCCAAAAGACCCGGTCCTGTGGTTGCCAGCAACTGGGCTGTGTTTAAGAACATGCCTCGTCTATGGATCTGCTCATGCTTCCCAGGGCTTGCTGAGAGCAGGATCATCAACAGAGGAAGCACCTGCCCTGGATACATCAGGGGAGCAGACCTTGTCATCTTCCCAGGAATATCCTCCCAGGCTGGCGTGAGGTTAACACAGGCTATCCTGTGCCCTGCCTTAGCCGCTCCACTTGGTCTCTTCCCTTCTTGGTCACACGTGGGCCCCCAGGTCTCTGTGTCAGGTGCCTCCCCCAGCTTGGGAGTCTCACAGCAGCCCATGGAGGAACAGGCACCTATCCAGGTTAAACTCAGGGGCCAGGAACCCCTGACAGGCCTGGGAGCCAAGTGGTACCTAACCAGTCTAACCAGTGCCTAATGCAGGGCCTGTATTTGGGACTCTACAAATCTACTGCGGGGTGGTTTGTTCTTTCAAACCTGAGTTTCAGGTGACAGGCTACCATTTATGATTTTCAAGCAGAAGCACAGATGAGACATGTATATATGATCTATTGATTTTCAACAAAGGTACCAAGTTCATTGTAGAAAGTGTTATCTTTAACAACCACAACATAATGCCTCCATACATACTGCATACTATAGATAAAATTCAACTAGAAATGGATCACAGACCTAAATTTAAAACCTACAAATTAACCTACTTAAATCTTAGACTTAAATTTCAAGCCCTAAAGAAATATAAATTTAAGTCCCATAAAACTTCTAGAAGAAAACTGCAGAAATCTTTGTGACCTTGGGTTTGGCATAGATTTTTTCAGACCCAAAAAGCACATACCATAAATGAAAAAATTGAGAAGTTGAGCTTCATCAAACATAAAAACTCTTGTTCTTCAAAAGATACCATTAAAAGACTGAAAAGACAAGCCACAGTCAGAGAAAAAATTTGCAAATCACATATCAGAAAAAGAATTCATATCCTGTATATATAAAGAACTCTCAAAACTCAGTAAGAAAAACAGCCCAATTAGAAAATAGGTAAGACTTGCACGCTACAAAACATTGCTGAAAGAAATTAAAGATCTAAATAAATGAAAAACACTCCATATGCATGGATTAGAAGACTTATGTTAAGATGGCAATACTCCCCAAATTGATCTTCAGATTCAGTGCGATTCCTAACAAAATCTCAGCTGACTTCTTTGCAGAAATGAAAAGACCCTAAAATTCTTACAGCAATGGAAGGGACCCAAAATCTACAAAACAATCTTGAAAAAGAAGAGCAAAGTTCAAGGACTTAACACTTCCGGGTTTAAAAACTTACAGCAACTAGAACAGTGTGGGACCCTTCCAGGTGGGGCCACAGGGAGGCCATGGGGCAGCGACTGGCAGCCCTGGTGGCCCTATGGTGCCTCTCATTGTGATGAGCACATTCTGGGCTTTGTCAGCCTCTCAGTGCCCTGATTCATCCCTAAGGATCCTAATCAGGGAATTATCATCACCACGTTGGTGACCTGCTCAGTTTGTGGCTATCTCTTCTGGCTGATTGCAATTCTGGCCCAACTCAACTCTCTCTTTGGACTACAGTTAAAAAATGAAACCATCTGGTATCTCAAGTATCACTGGCCTTGAGGAAGAAGACATCTTCTGCAGTGCTAAAATCATTGATGTCACAAAGAGAATTTCTCTAGATGTGCAGACCACCTTCCTTGACTCACCCATTGGAACACAGCTCCCTAAAAGATTCATACCACATTCAAGTATCTTATTCTAAAAGACAGACATTTTTTCCTCTCACCTTTTTTTCCACTTCAGTGAATAATATGTCTACTTAACTAAACTGTGCAACTCTACAAAATGTGTATGTGGTCTTCTGAAATGAAGTTGCTATTCTTCTGAGAAATACAGTACTATCTTCTTGGAATCTGTAGATTTAAAGATAGCTCCTGCCTGTTAACAATCAGTGAAGTGTTTAAGAACAGCCCCAAAACTGCTGCAAGGCAACTAAGACTCCAGTGGGGCAATCAATATGACAGCACATTCAGAGAGTAGATCTGTCCCAACATAATAGAATTACACCAAAGTATACTTCAGCATGAATTTCTTATTTCTGCCATCTTTTGGAATAAATTATTTTTCTGCTTTCTAGATGCTCTGGGAGAACCTGTCCAGGCTCACTAAGGTCATTGGCAGAGTTCAAGCCTATGTGGTTATAGGACTGAGGTCCTGTTTCCTTGCTGGTAGTTGGCTACTAGGCACCATCCCCATTCCCTGGCTTCAAAGCCAGCAAGAGTAGATGGAGTCCTTCTTACACTTTGAATCTCTCCCCAAAGATATTCTCTCATATGTTCTTCTAGAAGTTTTATATCTTACATTTAAGTATTATGATCCATCCTGAATTATTTTTGTGTATGGTGTGAGGTAGGGGTCATGATTCATTGATGTCATCATAAGTCTACTGAATAAGGATTCTGTAAAACTGTTGTTTTTCTGGTACAAAGATACAGATTCATCTGGCTTGTGTCTTTTACCTTTGTTCTTTCCTGTTCTTCCTGCCTGGATTATAGTCAGGATATTTAGTGGTACATAAATCACTTTGCACCCAAAAGGAAAACCAAATACTAAGTATAGTATGATGCTGTCATGGAGCCTCTGCACCAACTCTCATTTGCCAACAACTGGACACTTTGTCAAGTAAGAAGACTAACCTGGTTATGTATTAAACCATTGTAATTAAACAAATAGAATCCATAAGTGATGCACACTTTCTGCTCATAGATTCCCATCACTTTTGAAGTAAAATCCAAACTCATCATGGGCACAAATCCAAACTCATCATGGGCACAGAGTTCCATGTAATCTGAGCCTCTTCCTATTTCTCTGGCCTCATCTTCTCCTACTCCCTGCGAGTCCCCAACTCATTCCTCTCCAGTCATTGTGTCTTTTGGTATTTCAGACAAAGTCATGCTTGCTACAGCCCAAAATACTCTATTGTTCCCTCTTCCCTGAATGTGCTTTCCCCATATCCTCACATGGTTCGCTCCCTCACTTTATCCAGGTCTCTGCTTAAATACTCCCTTCTCAGAGAAGCCTTCTTTGACCAGGATATGTAAAATGTCACCCATCACTCACTACCCACATACCATACTTTATGTTTGTATTTAGATTTTTATGGCCTTTATCACCTCCTAATATATCAATTTGCATTAGATTACTATTTATCTCCCTCCACTAGATTGTAAATTCCATGAAAGCAGGTTTTTGTCAGTTTTTGCTACTTATTCTCAGCACCTAGAACAGTGTTCAGCACAAAGTACTTGTTTAATGAATGTGTATTGTTTAAACTTTAGTTCAGTATTTAGAAGAATTTTGTACCTTCCTTAGGATTTTGGAGCATGAGGATTTTGAAGTGTGAGGCAACATGGAACAGCTAAAAAAGTATTTGCTTCTGCAAGGTGGTCTAACAAGAGGAAACGATAACATACCAAAGAGGATGGAGGCAGAAGGAAACCAGAACCAAGAAGCCAGAACCTTGCTGATGTTCCAAATAAAACGGGATCTTGAAACCATCACATTGATTGACTTTTCAGTTTTGTGAGCCAATAGACTGCCTAATTTGCTTATGGTACTTTCAGTTGACATTCATGTTTTTTACAGTTGAAAATATCCTAACTCAGAAGTGATAGGTAAAGCAAACAACTTAGGGATACTGAATGCAAAACTCTGACTAGATAAGCCATAGAACTATGGAAAGTCAGTTAGACAGTTGTTTGTTTCGCTTTGCTTTGGCAGTGTCTTAAAAAATGTCTTATTCAGCATACTAGTAGATTAAAAAAAGAATATAGTAGATAAGGCAGGTCATAGTTTTTAGTTCCTTTTTCATTAAAGTCTTCTGCTTTTATAACACTGTGGCATAACAAACCTCAGATGAAGAACACTTATGCATCTTTTTGCAAAATTGCCATGTAAGACACTGTTTATTTTGCTACTAGAGCTCTCTTACAAAAAGACTGAAAAATAAATTCATTGTATAATTTAGTACTGGAGGGATATTTGCCCCCTTTGATATAATAGTTCACTTCTTTCATCAACAATCATACAACTCATAAATCTTACAGAAGCCATTTATTTTGCCTTAGCTGCCAAGAAGTTTGAGCTAGAGTGAATATTCAATTGCCATAACTATTCTTTCCAGGCTGCTAGTACAAATATCCCTGACTCTTTCACTGCATGATATGTAAGCATCTTTACTTTTATTTTAACTCTCTTATTACATTTGTGCTTTTCACATAAGTGGAAATAAATATCATAAAGGAAGAGTATATATAACAAATGGGTAGAAAGATAGAGATAAATAAATAGACAGAGACTGAGCATACTTTTCAATTTTATATGTCTTTTTTTTCAGAGTAGAACTTACCCTTCAATCTTGTAAACTCTCATTCTTTGTTCTAAGAATAAGTCTCCTCATCTATCCTTTATTTTCCCTCATCCTTCCATCCCTCTTACCTAATACTTCATCATATCCCACCCCAACTCCAGTGACATAAACAATCAATCAATCCATATAAGGGATCAGGATTGAAACTACTTTTATACAGAAAGGAAAGAGTCTGAATGAGCATTCTTAGATATTCTTGAAAATCAGAGGTGAAATTTTAGGTCAGAAACTTTTCCTTTTTGCCCTTTGTATTATGTTTAGGAAAGAGATTCTGTTGTTTGTAATCCTGTACTTTATTCTCTAAGATGTGCCTGTGGTACATCTTTTCCTTTTCCTTGGGTATGTGGGATACAGGAAGGAAAGGTTTTTCGTGTGTGTGCCAACTACTCTCTTTTCCTTGGTTCTCTCATTGTAGGGAGCTTGCTGGGTGAGGACTTTGATGCAGTACATTATTCAGTCTGACTAGTCACATTATGGGAAATCATTTTAAGCATAAGGTCAATGACTAACGAGAGCTTTCTGAACAGCTGCTCTGCTGACAGTTCGGAGGATTGATTTCATCATTTGCTTATTTAAGCTAACCATACAAAAACACTTCAATTCAATTAACCTGGAAGTTTCAAACCACATCCTAATTTTCTAGGCGATAGATAAGGAAGTTGACTTGCTCATCAGACCTTCACTCCAAGTTTCACTCTTTGGGAAAGTCTTTTTTTTTTTATCATTAAAAACTTATATGGAGTAAATAGCCAGAAACCATCTGAACAACTGCTTGGGGGATATCCATGACTGGACACACATTGTGTACCAGTCTGGAATAGGTGGAAGGCCCGAGATCATAGTACAGAACTGTAAGTAAAGCCCCGAAAGTCTGAAGGCTCGTACCCCTCCCCCACTGGCACAACAAGCTGCTGGAGACCCTTCCCCACGGTGAAAATAAGCCCTCTCTAGTAGGACCAAGAGAAGGTAGCTCAACCAAGCTCTGATTGCAGTTTTAATTAACAAATTTGGACTGCTAGATACAAGCTCCAAGCACAGATAAATCAAAAGAAAGCAGGAAAATAATCCTGGCAGAAAAAAGTTGTATCCCAAGATAATGGGTACATAGAGCCAAGTACCAACTCCAACTCTTGGCTAGCAAATATTGGGGGCTGGAGACTGGCTCTGAAAAGTGATTTCATTTATTTTGTTTTGTTTTATTTTTCTTTCTACTTTTTCTTTCCTCTTTTTTAAGTATTCTAAGTAGCACATTAGAAAAAGCTTCAGGCATTTTTAATTATCAGCACTGACCCAGGCAAGGTCAAATTTAAGATAGATTTAAGAGACAAAGTAACAAGTCAAGTGAAGGAGGTAATTCCCTAAAGGGCTTATCTTCCCCAAGAAAAGGAGCCAGGGCACAGCTCAGGTGGGGGCCCTCCTTCAGAGACTTCAGACCCCCAAGGCTCGAAGCCAGAAACCGCTTGAGCTTGCCTTTCACCTCAGCCTCTGTCTCAGCCACTCCCCTGGCAAGCTGAGAATTAAAGGCTTGACACCACTTTACACGCCTGGGAAGCTACAGTTGACAAGCACCACCTGCTGGGTAGGATATGGAAAATACAGAGTCTAGAGAACCCACAGGAAAGCCAGAACATCTGCTGGACCTCCTCCTCAGGGAAACTTGATACTGATTACATGCTCATCCTAAAACCTAGGCCTGCCTTGTCTGGGAAAATCTGATTGGGGTCGATCATCTCTGGGGAGACCCTCCTCAAAAAAAAGTTCCCATATAGGCAACGAACCAGAAAAACAAGAACTGAAAAATTCTGACCAGTTAAAAAGAAGCTATGATAGAGGTCTAGAATAAGTTAAACTGAATACCAAAGAATAGATAGAGAACAAAGCCAACCAACAAGAAAACCTGAGGGAAAAGAGAAAATGACTTCCAGAATAAACTAATCAAGGAAATCAGATGCCTAGACAGCAGCAAGAAATTACAAATCATATTAGGAAAAATGAAGACATGGCCCAGTCAGAGGAACAAACTAATACTTTAAAGGAGATACAAGTGTTGAAACAACTAATTAATGTTTAAACAAACATGCTAAATCAAGTAAAAAATCAACAAGTTGAGGGAAAATGTGGCAAAAGAGTTGAAGGATATAAAGAAGACATTAGGCAACCATAAAGAAGAACTCAAAGTCTTGCAAAAACAAATGGAAGAACCTATGGGAATAAATGGCATAATAGATGGGATGAAAAACACAATGGAGACTGACAACAGCAGATTTGAAGAGGCAGAAGAAAAGATTAGTGAACTAGAGGGCAGACTGCTTGAAATCTTTTGCAAAAAGAACAGATAGGGAAAAAGAATGGAAAAATATAACCAAGGTTCCAGGGAATTGAATGGCAAAATGAAGCATGTGAAGATATGTTTTGGGTGCCACAGAAGGAGAAGAGAAGGGAAAAGGGGCAGAAAGAAAAACAGAGGAAATAATCACTGAAAATGTCCCAATTCTTATGAAAGACATAAAATTATAGATCCAAGAAGCACAGTGTACCCAAACAGAATAGATCTTAATAGACCTACTCCATTTACTGATCAGATTGTCAAATGCCAAAAATAAAGAGAGGATTCTGAAAGCAGCAAGAGAAAAGCAATTCATCCCATACAAGAAAAGACTATGTGCAGATTTCTCAGTAGAAACCATGGAGTAGAAGGCAGTGGTATGATAATTAAGATACTGAGGGAGAAAAACTGTCAACCAAGAATCCTTTATATGGGAAAATCTGTTCTTCAAAAATGAGGAAGAGTTTGTTTTTTGTTTGTTTGTTTGTTTTTTGTTTTTTTTGCATGGGCAGGCCCTGGAAAACGAACCCGGGTCTCCAGCATGGCAGGTGAGAACTCTGCCAGCTGAGCCACTGTGTCCCACCCTTAAAATATTTTCAGAAAAACAGATACTGAGAGAGTTTGTGAACAGGAGATCTGCTCTGCAAGAAATACCAAAAGGATCCCTACAGGCAGATAGGAAAAGACAGGAGACAGAAATCTGGAGAAAAGTATAGAAATGAAGACTATCAGTAAGGGTAAAAAGAGAGAAAAAAATAAGGTATGATATATCAGAATAAAGCCATGATGCATGCAACAATGTGAATGAACCTTGAGGACATTAAGTTAAGCAAAATAAGCCAGAAACAAAAGGACAAATACTGTATGGTCTCACTAATATATACTAACTATAATGAGCAGACTTTAAGAATTAAAGTTAAGAACACAGGTTATCAGGAGATAGAAAGAGATTGAACATTGTATGCTGAAGGAGTACAGAATGTTCAACAGGATTGATTGTAAAGATCCAGAAATGTGTAGCACAATGCTATCTGATGAAAGCACAATATTGTAAGTACACTGAACAAAGCTGACTGTAAGTATGATTGAAAGAGGAAGGCTAGGGGCATGTATGACACCAGAAAGAAGACAGAAGATAAATTCTGGGACCACATACCTTAGGGAAACCTAGAGTGGACAATGATAGGGACTAAATGAGCAAATGTAAGAATATTTTTACATGAAGAAGAACAAATGAATGTCAACAGTGCAAGGTGCTGAAAACGGGGTGGTATATGGAAAAAATACAATCACTGCAAGCTAGTATCTACACAGTAACATTGTAATATGGCCCCATTAAATGTAACAAAGCAATATACCAAAGCTAAAGGTCAATAAGAGGAAGATATAGGAAGAGTATGGGATTCTTGGGGTGGTGTTGTTTCTCCTTTTTTAATTTATTTTTCAGTCTTCATTTTTTTCCCCTTCTTCTTTCTTTGCAGAAGAAATGGAAATGTCCTCATACAGATTGTGTGGTGAATGCCTAACCATGTGACTATACCAGGAACCTTTGATTGTTTACTTAGGATGGATTGTATAGTATGAGAATAAGACTGTTTAAAAATAAACAGAAAGATACAAATGTTGGAGAAAATGTGGAGAAAGAGATGTACCTATTCACTGTTAGTAGAGAAGTAGAAGGGTACAGCCCTGCTGGAGGACAGCTGGAGGTTCCAATAGAAGCTAAGTATAGGGTTGCCATATGATCCTGAAACCCCATTATTAGGTATATACTTGGTAGACTTGAAAGCAGGGACATGAATGTACATTTGCACACTGGTATTTATGGTGGCATTATTCATGATTTGCAATGGATGGAGGTGGCCTAAGGGTACATCAACTGATGATCTCTAAGCCAACTTGATAGGTGAACTCATTGCCTTCTCCACTATGTGGGACAGACTACCAGGGGTGCAAATCCCCCTGGCAATGAGAAACATGACTCCCAGGGAAGAGCCTGGACCTGGCATTGTGGGATTGAAAAAGACTTCTTGACCAAAGGGAGGAAGACAAATGAAACAAAGTTTCAGTGACTGAGAAATTTCTAATAGAAATGAGAACTCATTCTGGAGGTTAATCTTATTGCATTACATAGATATGCCTTCTCAGTTTTTGTTGTACTGGAGTAACTAGAGGGCAATGCCAGAAACTGTTGAACTGTAATCCAGTAGCCTTGATTCTTGAAGATGATTGCATAACTATAGCTTTTATGGTGTGACCATGTGATTGTGAAAACCTTGTGACCGATACTCCCTTTATCCAGTGTATGGACAGATGAGTAAAAATAGAAGACAATAAATAAATATGTAATGGGGGCATATGGGATATGGGATGTTTTGGCTATTCTTTTTTACTTTAATTTTTATTCTTATTTTTATTATTTTAGGGGTAATAAAAATGTTAAAAAAATCTATTGTGATGATGAATGCAAAGCTACATGATGACACTGTGAACCTCTGATTGTATACGTTGGGTGATTAAATAGTATGTGAATATAGCTCAATAAAATTGCATTAAAAAACATACATATTTGTCTGTCCCATCATTGGTTCCTCTCACCATTTTTGTTTCTGATTTCATAAGTGGCAATGCCATTTTCCTACTAAAATCTAGCAACAGCTCCCCAGTGTTTTCAGGACAGAATCCAAACTCCTCACTCATGGTCTGTGTGGCAGGGTCCAGCCTGCCTCTCGCCATCCACCTCATACACCTCCGCCCTCATACACTCCCTGTGAAACCAAAGGGGATGTTCTAGTTTGCTAGCTGCCAGATTGCAATAAACCAGAAACAGAATGGCTTTTAAAAAGGGGAATTTAATAAGTTGCTAGTTTATAGTTCTAAGGCCAAGAAAATGTCCCAATTAAAACAAGTCTCTAGGAATGTCCAATCTAAGGTATCCAGGGAAAGACACCTTGGTTCAAGAAGGCTGATGAAGTTCAGGGTCTCTCTCTCAGCTGGAAGAGCACATGGTAAATATAGTCAGAGTTTCTCTCTCATCTGGAAAGGCACATGGTGTCATCTGCTAGCTTCTTCTCCTGGCTTCCTGTTTCATGAAGCTCCACAGGAGGCATTTTCCTTCTTCATCTCCAAAAGTCGCTGGCTGGTGGACTCTGCATCTCGTGGCCACATCATTCTCTGCTCTCTCTGAATCTCCCTTTCTCTAAAATGTTCCCTCTTTTATAAGATTCCAGTAAACTAATCAAGACCCACCCAAATGGATGGAGGCACGCCTCTACCTAATCCAGTTTAACAACCACTCTTGATTAAATCACAACTCCAGGGAGATGATCTAATTATAGTTCCAACCATACAATATTGAATAGGGATTATTCTACCTTTACAAAATGGGATTTTGATTAAAATATGGCTTTTTTAGGGTACATACATCCTTTCAAACCAGCACACTTTTTAACTGCTCCCTTCTTTTGCCATTAGAATCTTCCCTTCTCTTCCCTTTCCTCCCCTTCCCTTGTGCCTTCCATCTGTTGCTAGTCCCAGATGCTCACCATCCCTGTGTCTTCCCCTACACCTGCCCACAACTATGTCAATAGTCAATTCTTTAAACTCTTTTTCAATCTCCCTTTAAAAATGGGCCTTCACTTTGGCCTGCACCATGACTGACATGCCCCAAGGTTTCTCTAAGTTTGCTTTTATTTTCCCTATCCCCACAATTTCTTTTCCAAAATCCAGGCAAATTCGATTACTAACATTAATTAATTATTAATCATATTAATTAACAGAAGAACCCCTATGCTTTGATGGCTGATCCCCATTGGAGGAACTGTCCCCGCCCAGGGCTTCAAGACAACTTTCTGGCTCAGATTAAATGGCTAGATATTAGGGAAGCTTCCACTATGTTTTTTAACTTTCGTCCTTTTTGAAATTTGGGCTAAGGACCTTTCAAATTGCAAGTTGAATTAATCAAGTCCAACCCAGACACACAGATTTCCATATTCCTTACTTTCATTTCTCCAAGTGAAATCTGTATTATGAGTGGCAAGGACTTGCAGACTGTACTGCTAGAGTGAATAATTGATTTACTCCTTGCCACAGCCCATGCTTTGCAGTGCCATTAAAAGTTGCTCTGAAGTAACTTGGGCATGAGTCGTTAGACAGGATGGGGGATACTGGATTTTCTTCTTTTGTGTATTTCCCCCCCACCCACCCTAATCCTGCAGGCTTTTCTCCTCTCATAAATGTGGACTACGGCGAAGAGATTAGACAAGCCAAGTTTTGCTGCCACTTTGTCAGCCACTTGACCTTCCCATTAATGAAATACAATTCTTGGTTTCTTCTGTCTCTACCACTTTTACTATCTAAATGGGCATAGTATCTACTTTTAACAGGCTTAAAATCAGAAACTCTTTCAAAATTGCTTTTTCACTAAAGTGCACTTGTACTTAAACAGTCACCTTTTAACTTTCTGAATTATATTCTGGCTATTTCACTCTCAGCATATCCCAGATCATTTAAGGGAAATTAAAATGTGAAAACAATCTCTAACTTTCTTTATCATGTAGCTATGGGTGACAAAACCTATGCCACTCACATGCATCATTTTTTGTCTTGGGAATAATTTCATATTAACCTAAGCATACATATTTAACAAAAGTTAGAACCAAAATTTCTTTTGACTTTTGACTATTCAGTCATTCAATTAAATATCACTAGAGTTCCTCCCCCCATACCTTCCATTGCCCTTTTTTGAAAAAAATGGAAGTGTAGTAAGGGCTCTAAAAATGGGGTTACTAATGTTTGCATAATTTGGAGAAATAGAAGACATAAAATCTATACTAATTTTAGCTTTGCATCATTAAACATGAAATATTGATTATTGCTCTTTGCAACAAAATTTATGAAGCTAGCTAGGCTGCTGTTTCCACATAAAGTGATTCTGATGCTTTGCCCTCGGACCTCAGTGGCTGTAAATGATGCTTCTTCATGACAGCTGGGAGGCTGGCATTCTGATCCACAGCCTTAAGAGATACATTTCCCAGATTAGACCAGGAATGACCCAGCTGTACAGCCCAACTTGAGAAAATTAAATTGGAGGGAGTCCAAACCTCTGTTGAAATAACTGTGTGAATTACAATGCTTCCATGGGCCCTGTTATAATGTAAATGTGCTCTACAATTTACTACCATTTTCCTCCTACCCCTGCTGTGAATATGGGCATTAATAGTCACCTCATATATTTAAAAGCGAAAAGGCATCAAAATAAAAATGCAAGATTCGTGTTTTCTCCCTTTGGAAAACAAAGATTAAAACCCTTTTCTCTTTGGCCTTTTTTTAAAAATAAAAAGTGAATATGTTTTGTTTATGTATTATGCATTAATGTTTTTTTTTTTTTTATGGCTGGCAGGTCTGTAAATCTCACACAAGGAAGTTACCTTGCAGCTGAACATGAATTTCCTTGGGAGGAAAAAAAATGACTAATAGGAGATCACCAGCCCATTTAAAGGATTCACTGAGGTATGTTATGGGCATGTGAGGCATATATGAGTAGACTTAAGAAGGGATCTGCCTCTTTCTACTATTTAAGGACATCTTCAATGCCCTGTGAGCTGCAGAGGGACTGGGATTTTACCGTGGTAATCGCTGATTGTGGTATTCCTGGGCCTCACTATGCTAACTTTGAGTGACGTTATTATTTGCTGCCTCTTACATAGTGAAACTTCCAAACTCCCGAACTTAAGATCTAACAATGAGAATCATTCCAGTAGATCATTTTTTTATACTTGTTTGACCAGCCAGACATTGTTCATAAGCATTAGGGCAGACGAATCTTTTACTGCCAAATGTGAGATTGCCAAACACCTGAACTCATTTGAACAGATGCCAGATGGAAACATATTCCAATAAAAACCCAGTTTATGACTGTGTAAGTCATTGCCCTTGGCCACTATTACGGTTAGGTTCATGTGTCAACTTAGCCAGGTGATGGTACCCAGTTGTCTGGTCAAACAAGCACTGGCCTAATTGTTACTACAAGGACATTTCGTGACTGGTTAATAAACCAGAAGGCTGGTTTATTAAATCATCAGTATATTGACTGCATCCATGGCTGATCACATCTGCAGTCAGCCCAGGGGAGTGTCTTCCGCAAATAGTGGACTTTAATCTAATCAGCTGAAGGCTTTAAAGGAGAAGTCAGAAGAGAGAATATCTCTCCCTCTCTGCTTCAGCTAGCCAGCCTCTCCTGGGGGATTCATTGAAAACCTTCATCAGGGCTGTCAGCTTGCAGCTTACTCTATGGAATTTGGACTTGTGCATGCCCACAGTTGCATGAGACACTTTTATGAAATCTCATATTTGCATATACCTCCTGCTGGTTCTGTTTCCCTAGAGCACCCTGAGTAATACAGTCACCTTGGATCTGAGATTACTTTAGTCCCTGAAACCCTCCTGAAGTAGATCAGCAATTGTGGAAGTTGTACATACAACTGGATCACCCAACCAGGCTCCTTGTCCTAAGAAGAATAAGCACCTGCAAACTCCAACCCACCTGCACTGGACACAGCCCCTGTGTATTCAGCATTGTCAGGCAGGATGAGCCAGCTTATCATAATTTTGAAAAATACCCTTAGGTTAAAATATCTCCTCTCTCCTTTCCCTAAGATTTTGCAAGGTTTCAAGAACTTAGGCTAGTTTTAGAACACAATCTAAAGCTATCATTGTAGAAAGAAGTCCCAGCTCATTACAAAAAGTCTAACCCCTCCCATGAAATCCGGGATATGAAAAATTAAAACATTATTAGTAATAATTTTAAAGTGGCCACTTTAGTCAAAGGCAGTACGGCTTGACAACAGGACAACAATGAAAACTCAATGAGTTGCAGTCATTAGATTGTAAATATTTTTGCATCTCAAATAGTCTGCATTCTGAAAAAAAATCAGAGACCATACTTCGAGCTGAGAGTCCAAATATAAATAAGCATTCAAGCCAGCAAACAAATACCTCTCAAAATGCAGACAGAAGAGCAGATATAGATAAGTGAATCCGTACATGCCCCAACTCGTCTTCCTGTGCCAAAGGACAAAAATGAAGAACAGATGATCTGAAAAAGATGTAATTTCCAAATAATTTATAACTGTTTCTGAAATGCATTTTTGTAGTGTAGTGAACATCATCCAAATTTCGTTTTTTGCTTAGCCCAGGTGGAAAATGAGTTCAAATTTCTTCTGAACTCACCAAGAGATGTTGCAGGAAGCAGCTCAAGCACATGCTGGGAAGAGCCCTCTTCACAGGCTCTGCAGCACCTTGCACCTGCCATCTCCTCCTTTCCATCCCCACCACTACCACCCTTGTTTAAGACCTTGTTAACTCCCACTTGGACTATTGCACTCACCTGCCTAATTGTTTTTCTTTAAGTCCATTTCCAATAATTTGACTCCCCTACTTACAAACCCTACTGCCAATCTAAATGAATATGCTCTTTGAGATTAAAAATACCCTTAACTCCCTGCCCCAGTATTGCTCCTCCTTCAAAGTTCATCTCAAGTGTGATTTTCTATATCTTAGTATTTCCTGATGCAGCTAATTGCAGGTCATTTCTGGGAACGGCTGTTGTTACTACTAATGTTTAGCAAAGTCCCAGGCATTTTACATAAATTTTGTTTTTAAAAAATTGCAGTCCCATAAAGTAAATACAATTATTATTCCCATTTTCTGGATAAGAATACAGACTTAGAGAGGTTGAGTAACTTGCCCAAGGTCCTACAGCAGAGTTGGGGTTTAAATCTAGGCAGTACAAGGGCTAAACTTGAAGCCTTTGATCTCCTTTCCCATGAGTGACACAGCACATACATGAGCAGCAGCAGTATGTCACTGATGGAGCTTGTAAAGAAATTGTAGTATTTTGCAAAGAACTCAGATTGCTTGTCTGAACCAGGCATGATAACTACCAGCCATGTGATCTTAGACAATTGACTCACTCCCTCTAGGTCTCAGTTTCATCTTTTGTAAAATGATTTTTATAATACCTACTACACAGTGTTCTATGAGGATTAACTAAAATAACACAATTGAAAGTGTTTTGTGTACTCTTAAGTGCTGGGCACCCATAAGGAGATACTTTAAGTGTCCATCTTATTGAGGAATGCGAGTCTGACTCGCCTTGCCAGTCCAGTGGTGCCCAGCTCTGCTCCTTTCTGGCTTTATGATATTGGGCTGCATAACTCCTCTGAGCCTCAGTTCCATCATCTGTAAAATGGGAACACTAACAGTACCAAATTCCAAGGCTTGTCAGGTGGATGATTAAAAATTCATGTAAATCATCCAGTCTTGTTCCAGGCACATAGTATATGATCAATAATGTCACTTTTAACACTATTATACTTTTATTATTATATCTTCCCCCCACCCTCCAAAACATGGGCATCCATCTAGTCACCTTCTCCTGATTCACTCTAAACCCATTTCTCAAAAGTCTTGCTGTTGGGTCAATTCTCTTTCCTAATTGTCTCTAGAGTATATCATCTGTTTCCTCTGTCCTTAGTTGAGGATGTATCACTTGCCAGGATGCACACTCTGAAATGCCACCCTCATCCTCAGGGCAGTCATTGGCTTGAAACCCTTCTCGTTCCCCTCACCTAGTAAATAGAGCCTAAGCCCATGGGCTCAGAGAACCTCATATATGAGGCTCTATGTGACCTGCCCCTTCTGTTCCTCCTTTCCCTGATAGTCCCAGTTGCACTTTATTTAACCCCCAGGAACACTCAGTGTAAGTTAAAACCCAGAGTTAAGAGTAGGCAATCAAAAACTTGAAATGTCAATCCATGTGAGTTGAAATAGAGCAATGATAAAGAGTATCTTTAATAAAGAAACAGAAGAAAAATGATATATTACAGTGTATATGTAATCATCAATAGTATAATATTGCCTCAATTATCTGAACAGTGGTCCCTCACAAAACTACATATGTACTTATCTCCATTCCTGGCTATTACGTCTTCTGAGTCCCCATAATAGCTACCTCGCAGCTCCTAGGCTATACCTAACCATTTTGCCTTTAAAATCTTCATTTAGAACTTTCTTTAGAAAATAACTCTTAAACAAGTGTTCTAGTTTGCCAAAACTGCCAGAATGCAACACACCAGAGATGGATTGGCTTTTAGTAAAAGGGGATTTATTTAGTTAAAAACATATAGTTCTTTAGAGGAAAGGCAGCTAACTTTCATCTGAAGTTCTCCTTTACATGGGAAGGCACAGGGTGATCTCTGCTGGCCTTCTCTCGAGGCTTAACAGCTTTCCCCGGGTGCTTTCTCTGCATCTCCAAAGGCCTGGGCTGAGCTGCGAGTGCTGAGATGAGGTATTCTGAGCTGCTTGGGCTGTGCTATGTTGAATTCTCTCATTTAAGCACCAACCAATTAAATCAAATATCATTCATTGCAGCAGGCACACCTCCTAGCCGACTGCAGATGTAATCAGCAACAGATGAGGTTCACATACCATTGGCTCATGTCCACAGCAATAGAACCAGGCACCTTCACCTGGCCTAGTTGACACCTGGACCTAAGCACCACAATAAGCTTAATTAAATTATTTCCTAACTTGCAACACATAAAAGAACTCATAAAAATGAGATTTACAAAGCGATGAGCTGAGGCAATCATGAACTGGATATGGGAGGAAGAAGCAGAAAAACTAAAGCGTAGATCCCAAACTACATTTTCACTGAACACATAAAGAAATGTCCTTCCTTCCTGGAATGTCACCTTCTCTTGAAACCTTCCTAGAAACTCCCCCATTTGAAGTAAACTTTCCCTCTCTGAAATCTCATAACTGTATGTGTTTTTACTGGATAGGGCTCTTTTTTCCCCATATACGTTGTTTTATCATCTTTCTCTAGCTTAAGTGTTTGGGGCAGATTTTTTTTTTCCCATTAAGCCTAAAATTTCTCAAACACTCACACCCTGCTTCTGGACTACTCAAACTGGTGTGTGCCAGCAGCAGAGCAGGGGTACAGTCAGGGCACACCTTCCCAGGATGTCAGTTTTACTACATGGATAAGAAAAACATGACTTTAAAATGAAAATAAACACAGACTACAGTGAAATCCAAAATGTGCCTAAGTTTTAAAGCTAAAACAAGAAACCTCAAATAAAGTTTGTAATTGTTTACTTCTTCCTATACATTGACGATGATATACATGCTCACTATTTCATGCCTTTGAGATTTCTGGGTGGAGAATTTGATAAGTACTACACTAAACAGAAATATAGCATTTTTTTTTTTAATTAAGAGGCTGGAAAGTATAATCAACCACAGATAAAACTCAAACCTTTTGTATTTGCAAGAGTGACATTTGTCTTTAAAATGTCATAATACTTTATTTAGATTTCTCTTGTGGCATTCATTGATTGGGCTAGGGTGGTGGTAGAGGTGGTACCCAGGTACATTTAATATCTCCTCTCCCCTATGAGACTGTGAGAAGCAGGCATCCCTGTACTTAGAGAAGAGAAAACACTACTCACTTCCCAATTGCCCACCAAACCCAAAAGAAGGCTTGAGCTGTCTGAAGCTTGAATTCTGATCTCCTTATGGTTATATCAAGTACTATAAATTTTAGCATCCAACATAATTCTGGGTACACAGTAATAACTTAAATTTTAGAGGAAGGTTGAATAAATATTCATTAAAAGAAGAAAGAGACACTTAGGGGTTGGACGGAGGCCACACACAGAAAACATGAAATTGAAAAAGGAGAAAGACATGAAAAAGGAAGCCACAAACCAGCAAGATTTCCTTTAGTCACTTATTCATCGTTCAATTCTTTCAGCTAACAAAAACATACATGTATGTTAGGCACCATGCTAGGTGCTGGGGGATGGAGAGCAAGGAAGGCAAGCAAACACAGCCCCTGTCTCATGCAGTTTTTGGTACAGCAGCTTAAAATATAATATAATATATATTATCCAGAGAAGAGATGAGTTTTAAATAGTCAAGGGGTTGTTTAAGATGGCTTTTGTTTGAAAACCGGTTTAAATACTTTTTTGGCATTCAGAGAAGTAGGCAGATCAGTCCAATAAGCCTGACTCTTCTGTGCATGCTTGAAAAAAGATACAGCAGAGAGGGTCCAGAAAAGGAGGTGAGTGTCCATGTGCCCCTAGTGGGTTGATTGCCCTTTATTGGATGACAAGAATGGTAGGCTTGCGTGCAGAATGGGGAGAGAGGGTGACAGAAATGCCACCCAAACCAGAAGATGTAAAATTCCATGATATAGATAAGGGCATGTCAATAAGAATGATTTATAATAAGAATGATGTTTGTGGCATGATAGAAATGCCACCAAGGCCAGAAGATATAAAACTACAAGATATAAATAAGGGCATATCAATAAGAATGATGTTTATTGAGGAGACAGAGATAAGGCAAGCAAACAGAGAGAACAAAAGATAATGCATCCTGCTTTGCCATGTGATGGGGATAACCTCATGACAAATAGGAGTGTCCATGTGCCCCTTGCATATTAAAATATATTAATAAGAATTTACTACCAAGTCATGGCTAGTAACAAATAAGGAAGATTGTGCCAAAGATAAAATCTTTCTCCTATAATTTCATCCATTTTAAACAAGTGCTAATTTTCTTGGAGAGAGAAACACATAAGGAAGAGAAAATGGTACCAGTTTTTATAAGTGGACCATTACTTTTCAAAACCAACAAGAAATCCAGATGAGATGACTTTATTCTGTACATTTGTGAAATTTCCCGTTAACGCACCCTCACATTTCATGATCTTTGTGATTGTCCCACATTGCTTCATAATAAGTGAGTGAATAACACTGATAAGAAGAAGCACTTAATTCTAAACCAAAGTATGTCAGAACTGATGTTTTACTTCAGGGCAACTATAGCAGAATGTTCAGAAATAACACCACGTCCCAAGAGGAAATTAAGCCTCATTTGAACTCTGCTATTAAGACTATTATTACATCTTCTAGATGTGCAGTCTCGATGTGCTCAAGGTAGAATGATGTTATCTAAAAACCAAGTGGAACTATACAGGGAAAAGTTGCTGGTTTTCCAAAGTTGGCAGATGAAGAAAAAGAGAGGAGAAGGAATGAGAAATCATTGGAGCAAAACATGAATTGTAGTCTCTTCTATTCAGGATTGCTTAAATCCAGCAACTGCACCAACCCCCAGGGCACAGCTCACTGAAGCTTCATTCCTCAACTTGTCTCTTTCACTCTATTCAGGTTACATAGCTCTCACTGACTACTCCCCGTCCCTCTTTATTCAACATGAATTTTTCACTCTGTAAAGTCTTCAAAAATGAATACTACATTCTGAATTCTCCAACAACTGTGTTCTTAGACTGTATCACACGCCTGCTGTGTAACATCCGTGTTTTCACCTATATTGAAAAAGCTCTTATGAAAATTCATTTCTTCTTTGATAAAATATTTACACCATAGTCTTGGGTAAAGGTTGTTTTGTTTTGTTTTTTTCACTATGTGAAAATCTGGCAGAATCGTCCATGAGGAACACTCCTAACCAGAATCTTCAAGAGAATCTTGCATTTGTAGAGAGCCTACCCCAGATGGGGCCGTTTTCCACCATCAGTGCTATGAAGTACCAGATGGGGAAACCCACATTTGGGGCTATTATAATATCCTCCAGCATATATCTAGATGCAAATTGAATGAGGTCAGATGCATGCTGGGACTTTCCCTTAAGGTAAAAAGAATAGTGATGTTTCACCCCAAATACAAAATAAAGAAGATGCTCAATATGGGCAAGTATATCTCAAAAATATCAATACAAGTGGTTACAGGCCTTAATAGCCCCTGGAATCCAATTAGCTACAGTCTTGTGGTGCCTTAATAATTTACAATAACTGCAATTCATTAGATTATAATTCACCACAGCCAAACCTATGGATTTCCTAGTATCTTTAAAAACGTGCTTTCTCAAGGTGAAACACTGCATTTGCTAGGTTCATTGCTACCAAAACAGTCTAATTTTAACAATTCAGAATGCATTCCATTACCTAAACCTGGATCATTTGGAGATAGTCCCTGTTAATGCAAAGATATAAAGCCATCTCATTAAGCCTCTTGACTTTAGCAGCTGTCTGGTTTTAGCTGGAAGCAATCTACTGTGTATGCTTAAATAAGTCCTGTTCACCTTTTATTCTGCTCCACAAACAAAGGCAAATGCAGAGGATGTACACATACTGAAACAAATGACACACACACAACACCCAACACACTCAACACACACAACAAATGTATAGTTCAGTGAATTATTATAAGGCAATATGAACACCACCCAAGTCAAGAAATAGAACTTTGCCAAACATGTCAGAAGTGCCGCCACTTGTCCCATTTCAAGTACACCCTCCTCTCAGCTGCTCTCCAGAACTAACAATTTGCTTACCTTTTGGTAATCACTTCCTTACATTTCTCTATGTTCTCTATTTTCTCATCTAATTGTTCATCCATACTATTGTTTAGCCTTGCCCTTTTCCTAAAATACTTTCTTTTTATTTTCAAATAGAGTCACAAGAAGTTGCAAACTTGTACAGGGTGACCCCATGCATCTTTCATTCCTCCTCCCCAATATTAGCATCTTGTATGCCTATGGTACAATCCACAGAGCCTATTTGTATTTCACCAGCTATACATGAAATCACATGTGTGTGTTTCACACATGTAGCTTCGTGTAATCACACCACAAATGAGATGTAGAACTATTCCATCACCACAAGGCTCCATCATGTCACCCAGTTATAGTCATAACCATCTCCCCCTCCCCCAAACTCTAACCCCTGGGAACCATTAATCTGTTTTCCATCGCGACAATTTCATTATTTCAAGAATGTTATATAAATGTATTCATATAGTATGCAAACTTTCGGGATTGGCTTTTTTTTTTTTTCATGCAACAATTCCTTTGAGGTCTGTGATGGTTAATTTTATGGGTCAACTTGACTAGATTATGGTGTCCAGTTGTTTGGTCAAACACATTAGATGTTGCTAGATGTTGTTGTGAAGATATGTTGTAGATGTGATTAAGTAAAGGAAATTATGCACAGAAATGGGATAAAAAATAAGAGCATGTTTTTTCCTGGAGTACATAATTTAACTTAACAAATATGTTTATAAGAATTTGTGGTCTTGTAATTGAGAGTTTTACTTTCAACTGGATAAAATCTTTGACTTATATTTTCTTTCTTTGAGAATCTTAAATATGTTACTTCATTTTCTTCTGTTCTAATGAGGAATCTGATGATAGTCTGATTTTGCCTCTTATAAATCATATTTTCTTTTTTCTAGTTATCTGGTTTAAAACTGTTGTGTACCACAGAAAAGCCATGTTCTTTAATCCTGATTCAATATTGTTGAGTGGGATCTTTTTTTTTTTCCCGCATGAGCAGGCACCGGGAACTGAACCCGGGTCTCTGGCATGGCAGAAGAGAACTCTGCCTGCTGAGCCACCATGGCCCACCCTGGGTGGGATCTTTTTGATTAAATTTTTTCCATGGAGATATGACCCACCCAATTTAGGGTGGAAATTTTTGATTAGGTGGTTTCCATGAAGATGTGTTTCCACTCATTTAAAGTAGGGTTGCTTACTGGAGTCCTTTAAGAAGGAACCATTTTGGAAAGAGCTTCAGAGCTGACATAGACAAGAGACATGTGGAGAGGCAGAAAGAAAATGCCCCTGGTGAAGTGTTTTGAAATGAGAAGCCAAGAGAGAAAGCTAGCAGATGTTGTTATATACCTTCCCAGCTGACAGAGAAACCCCGAATGCCATCGATCCTTTCTTGAGTCAAGCTATCTTCACACAGATGCCTTAGTTTGGACATTTTTATGATTTTAGAACTGTAAACTTGTAATTTAATAAATTCCTTTTAAAAACGCTAACCAATTTCTCATATATTGCATTTCCAGCAGCTTTAACAAACCCAAACATTATCAAATGGTTATTTTTATTTTTCCTTATAGTCAAAGACTTTTATTAAAATTATCTTGGCATTTGTCACTTTTGGTCAATATTCTTAGGTACATGCTATCAGTATGTAGTTTCAAAATATTTTTTATTTTCTGAATTATAATTTTAGTATTTGTTTGGTTCTCTTGCTTTGATATTCTTCTTTAGCAATTGGGTGTGCTGCTTCCTTTTTGCTCTTCTTTGTCATATTATCTCGTTTCATTTTTCACCTCTTTCATTTCTTTTTACTTTTAAGATTTCCTTTTATACTTTCTATGTCTCTTACAGCATTATCATTGTGTTTATTCACTTGTGTGCATCTTCTATTTAGTGTTCAATTCTGAAATGATTTCTTCCTTTCTTTTGTAATTCTCTCTTGAGTTCTGCCACCTCCTTGGCAGGAAGGCTGACTCTGTGATAAGCCCCACCAGATTGGAAGATGGTAGACAGAGTTAGAAGCTAGTTTGTTCTGACTTGTAAGGGGCTGAGACAGCAGGGCCTTGGCTTGGAACTTGGAAGAGTTTGGACTAAGAGGAAAGAAGTAAAAAACTAGAAGGCAGCCCTTATTTAAATCTTCACAAAGGCTTTGAGATCTTGACCAGGACATTGGATGCCTTGTAAGGACCTAGTGGTTTGCTTCTATTTACAGAAAATTATTATAATTTATGATGACTTTATGCTCTGCAGGAAAACACTCGGAGGCAATCATTATCAGGCCCTTTTCCTCAAGAATTCTAGGACTGAAGCAGAGTTGGCTTTCAAAACAAGCTTTCAGAAAAGTGCAACTTAACCCTTGAAGGTCCTTATTAGGCATCTGTGGTGTTGGGGAAGGGGGCGTGGAACATACGAAGTGTGCCAGTTTGAAAGGATCTATGTGCCCTAGAAAAAGCCATGTTTTAATCCTAATCAGTCTCGTGAGGGGCAACATTTCCTTAATCCCTATTCAATAATGTAGGTTGGAAACTAGATTAGGTTATCTCCACAGGGATGTGACTCAACCAATTGTGGGTATTAACCTTTCATTAGAGGGAGATATGACTCCACCCATTCCAGGTGGGTCTTGATTAGTTTACTGGAGTCCTTTAGAAGGGGAAGCATTTTGTAGAAAACTTCAGAATGACGGGAGTGCAACAGAGCAGAGTCATGAGAATGAGGAGAGCCAGAGCCCATGCAACCAGAGAACGCTGGAGATGAAGGAAAACACCCCCAGGAGAGCTTCACGAAACAAGAAGCCTGGAGAGAAAGCCAGCAGACATGCTAGCCATGTGCCTTTCCAGTTGAGAGAGAAACCTTGAACTTCATCAGCCTTTCTTGAGTGAAGGAAACCTCTTGTTGGTGCCTTAATTTGGACATTTTTATAGACTTTCTTAATTGGGGCATTTTCATGGCCTCAGAACTGTAAACTTGCAAGTTATTAAATTCCCCCTTTTAAAAGCCATTCTGTTTCTGCATTCTGGCAACTAGCAAACTAGAACACGAAGCATTTACTCCTTCTCAGGAATCTTAGATTTATTTTACTATTAAATTCTCTCCACAAGCCTATGAGACTTTCACTATCACAATTTTAAAGGAAAGAAATGAAGAGGTTAAATACTTACCTAAGATTACCCAAAAGAGCAGACACTTGAATATAGGACTGTTCTAACTCCAAAGCCATAAATCTTATTACCATCTGTCGGAAATTTGAAAAAAATGGGTTTTTTTTCTGACTCCCTAAATTACATGCATATGCTTATCTGAAGTTACCTTTCAAGTGTTGATAACTTGACAATTATTCTCTCCATAATAGATTTTTCCTTTGTATCATTAGACTCCATTCTAAACTCAAATTCTAAAATAACTGAACATGTAAATGACAACTAGCATGGAAGCAGCATAGTGTAATACTGAAAGCTTTAGTCTAAGGAACAGATGACCTTGGGCAGAAACCTTTAGCTTTGTTTTCCAATCTGTAAGATGGAAATAACAACAGCAGCAATCAGCAGCTAGGGTAGGCAGCCCTCAAATCTTAGGGTTATGAAACCAATAAGGTTAATTCCTGCCTGCATTCCATGTCCATCACAGATCCACCGTTGGGCACTGAACTCTCTTATGCTGATGCTGGGATGCAGGCCAATAAAGTAGCCACCAGCTGGAGCATTTCCAGTCCCCGTGTCAGCAGAGAGAAGAGACTATGGAGACCATGCCTTGGCATATACTCCCATAACCCTCCTCCCATTTTTGACCTGCAGCAGAGGCTGCCTTTTAAAATCTGACAAAGTGAGAGTAAAAATGGAATTATTAAAGACTCTTAAGGGAAGACATGTCATAGAAATCTGGGATAGAAAAAGAACGGAAGCATACCAGCTATAGAATTACCCTTTGTCCATTAATTTTTTTCATGCCCCACCTCAATAGATAAAAACTTCAAAAATATAAAGGGCAAAGAGAAACCTGTCAAATTCCTCCAGAGACACCACTGAGTGCAGAGGAAAGCATTGCATTTAAGTAGGCTTTTTCCTTTTCTCACTGAGAGCCTTGTCCTGTGGGACTGACAACAAGAATTGCAGACTTGGAATGTAATGTGGAAATTATGAAGAAATCTTTTTAGCGTAAGCCAGAGTTATTTCTCAAATATAGAAATATAAGCCAGCTTACGTATACTTCCTGATGTGGCCAACCCCATCCCCCCGACCTACTCTGTAATAAGACAGGACCACAAGTAGTACCCATAGAAGGAAATGTTAAAATATCTAGCAAAGGAGAGATCTGTAATATTTTATTGGACAAACATGTGATCCTTTTGGAAATATCGATAATTGGTTCTTTTTTTAGTAAACTTTTTGAAGTTTGCTAATTTATGACCACAAGATTTACCTTCCTCCCTCTGCTGAGCTGCAAGCACTCTTCTTCCTCGTACTTGAGTTTCAAGAGGTCACCTTCCCTAGTGACCACAGGTCAATGCTCGAAGGATGTCCTTTGCCATCCTCTTATATGGAAGAAGGCCAACAGTTTTGATGTTATAAAATTGGGATGTAATGGTCCCCAGAATCTGGCTGAGGAAGACTCCCTGAAATTGTTATAAAGAGAAGTTTTCTTTTAAACTCCAAAGGCTTCCTCCAATTCTTATAAAGAGGAGTTTTCTTTTAAACCCCTAAATTTGAAAAACTGCTGGGTCTGTGGTTTCCATAATACCCCAAACAGTCATAAAGTGTAGACGTGTCCTTGGATCAGACATGTTTTTCTTAGAGGTTTTTGATGGAAGGTTGTAATAGGCAGAATAATGATCCCTGTCCTAATCCACAGAACCTGTGAATATGTTACTTTATGTGGCAAAAAGGACTTTGCAGATGTGATTCAATTAAGAATCTTGAGATGGGGAGATTATCTTGTATTATCCAGGTGGGTCCGATATAATCACAAGAGGGTTCTCGTAAGACAGAAGATGCTATGCTACTGGCTGTGAAGATGGAGGAAGGGCCCACAAGCCAGGGAATGCAGGCTGCTTCTAGAAGGTGGAAGAGGCAAGGGAATGGGTTCTCCCTTAGAGCCTAAGGAAGGACCATGACCATGACCCTGCTGACATCTTGATTTTAGTCCCGTGAACTCCCTATAGGTGTTCAGAACTATAAGATAACAAATGTTTGTTGTTTTAAACCACTAACTTCATGGTCATTTGATACAGCAGCGATAGGAAACCAAGACAATGGTTCACTCATACAACTCCCAAATAGGATTTGAAATAGAGAATTCTACCTGCTTTATACATTTACCCCACTAACAATATAAAGATTCCGAGTCTGAATAACTCTCAAATCCTCTTTCCCCATGACAGGTCATCTAAGAAGTTCAAATGGTGCCTTTAAGCCACAAGTATATTCTGACACTACTTCTTGCCCTCTTTTATTTCCTATATCAAAGATGAGCTAGTTAAAAAGCTTATGCTGTCAGTATTGTATTTTTACCTTTCTGACAAGACCTCTAGGCTCATTCAAACATGTCATTCATGGGCTTGTCATAATCTTGCATCTATCTGTGTTTGAACTTCTGACAATGTGTTTCTCTCTCTTTCTTTCACAAACTTCAGGTCACCCTGTTTAAGTCCAGCCAACAAATACAAAGGATATGATTATAAATAAAGAAACGTCTTCAAGGACCACCTTGAAATTTGGATGACAACTCAGTCATCCAATAATAAAGCAGAAAGAAAATCACATTGTTATGTTATTCTTAGGAGCGCTAAAGAGCAAGATTTCTAAAGGTTTTCAGCCCTGGTTGAACATTAGAATTATGTAAGGAGCTCTTTAAAATTACCTATGCCCATGCCTCATCCCAAATAAACTAAATCAGAATATCTGTGGGTGGGACCAGGAGATTGGCATCTCCTTTGTTTTTGTCTGTTTGTTTTTTGTTTCATTTTGTTTTCAGGGGCAGGCACCGGAAAGCGAACCCGGGTCTTCCGGCATTGCAGGTGAGAACTCTGCCTGCTGAGCCACCATGGCCCACCCAAGAGATCGGCATGTTTTAAAAACCTTCCTAGGCAATAATAATGTGCAGGCTGGGATCTGTAAGATTGTGAGAGCTAAGAAATATTCCAGGTCTCTTCTACTAAGTAAACTATTCCAATGCAGATTACTTTTTAAACCTAAATTTGTTGAACAAAATAAGGTGAGAAAATCAAGCTCTTAAATTGATAAAGTAAGAGCTACCATTTCAATTAGATTGGTTGTGTGTTTCGAATTGTCTTTTTGCTTTCACTTGTACTCACAGTCAAATTATTGACCTCTATTTTCTTAAGTTGCTTTATTTTGTTTTTAAGGATAACATAGGAAGTTGTTTTGATTATACTGCTCTGACATTTATTGTACTGTCATATCAAAGAGTCCATCAATGAGAAATGGGCTGTGTGCTTTTATGCATGCATTTATTTTGGAAAAAAATAAAATAAAAGCATGTATGTCAATCAAGAAACAAGTCATCAGCTAGAGAAAGATGTCCCGCTGAACAGAAAATGAGGCAATGGGCAGGAAACAAAGGGTACCATAATGGAAATCTTTGAAGCTTGAATTAGTTTACTGACTAATGAGGATCCTGCAGAGAACAGTGATAAGGGGGCTGGATGTTTATTAAAAAACTATTCATGCAAATTACTTGACTGCTGGCATTGCTGGCAATGCCCCTAAGATCCCTCTGATAAGACAGGACCTAAGGGGCTGCAGCCATTAAGCAATTTAGATGCAGAAGCATGTGAAAAGAGAGTAATTAAGAATTTTCTTTACATGTATTCCAGAAGGAGTACGAGCATTTTTTAATCAAAAGAAAGCTGTTTCAGGAAATATGCCTTAAGAAATTTAACCTGGTTGAGAGACAAATTTAAAAGAAAGGCCTTTCATTTGCTGTTCACTTCCCAACAGTGTGCTGCACCTGGGACAGCAGTGCAATCAGAAACCAGTCCATGCAGGCCTGGAGTTCGCTGGAGGGCAGAGTGGAGGCAAGAAATTTCTCATTTCCTTTCTGGAGTCACCTATATATATATATATATTTTTTTTTTTCCTTAAAATTTTTCCTTTTTCAAGGGAGGTGAGAAAATCCCTCATTCGCTATATCATTCATTCCTTTTGCAGTTAGTGAGACATTGCCATGTTACAAAAGTATCTCTAGGCCATGGGTGAGGCAGGCTAGAACAGGGGCCTGAGAGAGGAGAGAAGCCCTTGAGCAAGGATGGTTAATCAAAGGTCAGGAAGGCCTGTGTCCCCCTAGACACCCTGCTCAGGGGCTACCCACTCATGGGAAATACCCATCAGCAGCCAACCCATCTGGAGCCAAATGACCTCCACCTGAGTGAGCCATCAACGGAGACGGTTGGTGCCAACTGACCCACTCAAATGCACCATCTACCACCAGGCACTGCCCTGGAGAGAAGGAAAAAAGCCCTAAACAAGGAAGGGAGAGCGGAGTAAGTAAAGCTTTGTATAAAAAGCAAAGCCCCACAATGCCCTTTGCTTCCCGCCTTTCTCACCTCTGTCTTTGTGAGAATGCCCGCATGCTTCTCACATGTGCATTCAATACATTTTCTGTCCACTTACTCTATTCTGTGCTGTGCCTTTGAATTCTTTCTCACAGCATGGCCAGGAACCTGGAAACTGAAATCCAGCAACACATTTTAGTGAGCCAGCCAGGAGCCCCTTCTCTCTGACTGTGGACTGGTGAGTCCTGGGAGGCTGGGTCATGTGATTTCGCTTTTTTCTTCTCACTCGGCTCATTGTTATTCTCTCCTATGTCCTCCTGAAAACATAACTCTGTGTCTTCCTGAAAACAGGGAATCATTTTCACTGCTCTTTAAGAATCTAGAAGCTCAAATGTGGCTCACCCAAGACATAAACTCAGTTCACCCTAAGCCACCAGCTGCCTCCTTGGAGGTGGCAGGAGCCCTGTCTCCAAGCCAGGTAGATCCAAAGAGGCTTAGGCGCGTGACCTGGGATTCTGGGCACCGGTACAAAAATCTGCCTTTTTCTCTCTCTTCATTAGAAATGGGTGGTGCCTCCAATATTCTTCCTTTCTACTGCAATACTGCCTAGCCACAGTACACCCGGAGGATGGACAGTGTTGGCCTAGGAATAGTGAAATCAGCTATAACCCTATCTTATGACGTCTCTTTTGTAAGAGGGAGGGAAAGTGGCAAAAAATTCCTTGTGTATGGCTTTTCATGGCTTTATATAAAGATAAATCCATGAAGGGATCTTAAAATGAAGCTATGCACAAGAAAACTGCCCAGAACTTCTTCCTCATGACTCTTCCTTGTGCAAGCAGGCAAATATTTTAAATAATCCTCTTCTCAATAGCCCCCCACCCTCCCAAGAATCCTTATTTAGTCTCTATTGAAACCTATTGCAGCCAAATATAAAGCTTCTCTTCTAAACTGTATTCTTATTTTAGCCCACAGGGGAAACTTACAAGACAAAGGTGACAACCCTCAACCTCGGGTCCCCCTGGGGTCTTGCTCCAGGTACCACCAACATGAGCTTTAGGCCCCAGGACTACACGGTCTCCCAAAGCGGGGGGCAGGACAGCCCCTCAAGCCCTGCTTGTGGCAAGTAAAGAAGACTGAGGGTGCCCAAGGCTACATATGGCTCTGCTGACTTCCCATCTGATCCACTTAGAGGACTCCCAGGTGACACTCGACACGACAGGTAAGATTATTAATTTCTTAACAAGCCACTCTGTCCTGAACTGCCATTCTGGGCCTACCTCTACTTGGACTTGCCTAATTACGGGAGTTCACTGTAAAGCCAACACTAAAGTCTTCACTACCCTTCTCCTTTATGGGCTCAAGGACATTCTAGTGCCCCATCAATTTCTCATTGTCCCTGACTGAGCCCCACCCACTTTTAGGGAGGGATCTTCTTCACTCCTTGGGAGCCACCATAAGACTAAACTTGGCTAGCATTTACCCCTTGTTTGTCCCAGGCCCTTACTAGATCAGGTCTCCTGGCATCCCAAAGGAGAACTTTATGCAAATAAACTCATCCTTGTGGAATAAAGGCATCCCAGAACAAGCCTGCTAAATTGTCCCTGTCTGCATTCAGATTTTCAGTCCTAGATCATGAAAGACATTGTTTTGTTTTGTTTTGTATCCCTCTTCACCCTAATTCTCAATATTTGTTTTTAAATAGCAGGAACTGTATAAGATTCCTGCCCTGCTCACTCAGACATTACTGCCCCCCACCCTTTCAAAATAATGCCCTTATCTGTAAGGTCAGCAGATCTTCTGACCTCCAACTGTCTCATAGCACAGTTAACTTCATAAACTAACATATTTCTAATATGAAAGGAATTTTTTCTTTGTTTTAGTCATTACTGACTACAAGCTCTGAATGGATGTGGAAAGTTGTAGTGAGTTTTAAAAAATAAGTTCTTAGGAACTGCTAGCTAAAAGAAGTTGTAAAAAACTTATGAAAGTAAATTCTATCTATCATGTTCAATGCTAACCAAAATGTAACAAACCTGTTTATAATATTTTTAAAAAAGAACTTTTGTGTAAAACCATGTATGCAAAGAAATCTGGAATTTAGTTTTCTCTGTTAAAATAATGTAAATTGTAAGTCTTCTTTTAATGAAAAATTATAAAGGTTTTCCTTAACCACCTAAGTACTCTAAGAAACAAAAATTTTATATATCAGAATAATATCCCTGTTGATATTTATGTTGACCTTATCCTTTATTTCAAAAGACATCTTCTTATTCTTAAAGGAAAACTGTTGCAAAGTATCTATTCTCTCACCTTGTAAAAGTGAGGTGCTAAAATAGTTTAACATATTACCTAAAAATGTTTAGGAAGTACTGAAATAATTAAAAGAAATTCTTTATCCTGTTAGCTAAATTTGTATGGGTGAAATGTTATTCATATATTTTAAAAAAATTGTTTAAAATTCTTAAAAACTTGACAATGTTCTATCCAAACACTGATTTGTATAATGTTAAATGTTACAAATCATAGAAACAAGCAGATTTCCTTGTCAGTTACACTAATTTACTCTGTCTTCTCTAAAAGTATAAGTAGTCAGCTTTAAGTCAGAACTCCATCTTCAACAAAAAAACTTTTAAGGAGAAACAAGATAAGTATACAAACTATATTCTACCTGTTAATTAAGCTAACCCTAGTAAGTATGTAAAAGTAAAATAGGGCAAAACTTGTTGTTTGTCAAATATTTTTATTTGTAAAAGTAACTTCATTTAAAAAAAAAAAAGAAAAGTATGCAAACAAACAAACTAGAGTGAAGCCAAAGCTCTGTCCCCAGGAACTTTAGCCGGAACAGCAGAACTAATTACCCTCATCTGAGCTCTAAAACTAGGAAAAGGGAAAAGGCTAAGTTTCTACACAGATAACAAATATGCTTTTTTAGTCCTGCATGCTCACTCAGCACTGTGAAAAGGTGAGCCTTTTACACAAAAAGCAGAACCCCAATTAAACACTGCCAAGAGATACTTTATCTCTTAAATGCCATGCACTTACCAACAGAAAAATAGTGATAATTCATTGCTCTGGCCATTAAAAAAAAAACTAGCATCTCTTGAGGGAATAACTGGGCCAACAAGGCAGCCAAAGCTGCCGTCTAAACATTCGAGCCCCTTCTAAGGTTCATTCCCACCCCTTAACTTAGCACATGCACTCTCTTGATCCCCAGTTGGGCAGGAATGATCTGCCCAGCTAAGATTCACTCTTGGACCTAAAAAATGGTCATTTCCTTCTCCCTTCTCCAGTCTCACTTGGCTAATGCCTTTCCCAGGCCCACTCACTTCTATACTTGCTATTATTCAGCCCTTGCATTTTTAAGCTTCTCACCAAGCTTATTTCTTCCAGATTAGAATCCTTTTACACCAAACCAAAACTGACATGAAGATTTCAGCCCTGCCAACCACCCCTCAGGACTCCTCCCCTTTCAACTTAAATGAAATAGTCACAAAGTTCTATGCCCCATCAGGCAGGGCCTACACAAATAAGAAGCAGCTACAGAAGGCAAATCCTCATCCCTCAGCAACCCTTAAGATTAAGGGGTGAGGACTCTCTAATGGGGAAGTTGAGGCAGAAGCCCTTGGGCAAGGATGGTTAATCAAGGTCAGGAAGGCCTGTGTCCCCAAAGACACCCTGCCCAGGGCCTACCCACTTATGGGAAACACCCAGTAGCAGCCAACCTAGCTGAAGCCAAATTACCCCCACTTGAGTAAGTCATTAATGAGGGTGGGGGAAGGTGAAGCCAACTGACCCACCTAAATGAACTATCTACCACCAGCCAATACCCTGGAGAGAAGAAAGGAGAAGATAAGGAAGGGGGACAGGAAGTAAGTAAAGCCTGTCTATAAAAGCAAATGACCCCACATTGCCCATTGCCTCTCACCTTTTTCCCCTCTGTCTTTGTGGATAGTGCCTACATGTCTTCTCACATGTGTATTCAATAAATTTTCTGTCTGCTTACTCTATTCTGGGCTGTGTCCTTGTATTTTTTTTCTCACAGCATGGCCAAGAACCTGGAAAGCTAAATCCACAATAGCATGAAGTGGTATT